>MJUT01002401.1:130639-142012 GCA_002080005.1 Gigantidas platifrons
AGTTTCAGTTACTTTTGGAGCAAAATATTTGACAGACATGGTTACTAGTGTTCCTCCCTCCGAAACTTTCAGTCTTATTAAAAATAATGCTCTTCATCAGTATAAAAACTACAATTTTTTTTTCAAAAATTCAAATTTTGAGGTACATGTATGTGACATGCAGTTTCATAAATATGATGTTCATTTCAACTGGGATTTTTGATGATAAGCTCCACCCACAAATTTTGGTGGTAGTCACTACTGCAAATTCCCCTTTAAGGAAGGATGTAGCCAGCCATTACCCAAGGACTAAATATTAAACTTTGTAATTATATGGCATTTATATCAAATATTGTTTAGTATAGGTTGATTTTTTTTGTTGGCTTGAAACAACAGGAAATACATTATTTGTGTAGAACAGGAAATACAATATTTGTGTAGAACGAAAAATGTTTTCTGGCCTTATTCAAATGATATATAATGTTTGAATGAATAGTGCAGTAAATTAGTATTTAGGCTAAAAAATATAATAACAAAAGACAAAGATAACCTAAAAAGAAGACATGTAGATACAACACAGATCACTTCAAGCTAACATTTATGTCTGGTGCAGTAGGTGGTCTATGGAATCTAATTATAAAGAGCAAATTGACATTTTTTCCCCCCAGTAACTAAGGGGCATAACTCTAAAATCGAAAACAAAATTAAAGTCTAAATCAAACTTGGTCTGGGTTTTTTTCAAGTTCCCTGATCCTGTGTATAAATATACAATCATTTGCTTAATTAAGAGAAACCGAAGAAATATATTTTTGGGCAAAATCAAGGGAGCTAACTTCTGATGACCCTGACAACCATCTTTACTTGAATGTCATTGGTCAATCAGGTTCATCAGATATACAATGTAATTTTAACAGTAGACACACAGAGACAATATAATTTATTTGGTTTAAATTGGTTTAATAAATTTCTTTATCAAAGAAGACAACCGATGCCATGAGAATGCCATTGTCTTTCAGACCTAATGTATGTTATGTTGACATTATTATACTTTTTTGTTTCAGATAATTCTCTAAATCAATTGTATAAAAAAATGGTTACAAGGAGTATTTGATCAATTATGAAAGATAAGATTTTCTGGAAAAGCCCTATGATTGCACACTTTGCAATATGACCTTTTTGAAAAATTTAAGACACAACTGTAGTACAGCTTGCTAATTATGACATTTTTGACAAATCTAGGCACAACTACAGCACATTTGCTATCAATATGACAATTTTGAAAAATTAAGACACAACTTTAACATATTTGCTATTAATATGACATTTTTGACAAATATAGGCACAACTACAGCACATTTGCTTATATGACAATTTTGAAAAATTAAGGCACAACTTTAGCACATTTGCTATTAATATGACATTTTTGACAAATATAGGCACAACTACAGCACATTTGCTTATAATATGACAATTTTGAAAAATTAAGGCACAACTTTAGCACATTTGCTATTAATATGACAATTTTGACAAATTAAGGCACAACTTTAACACATTTGCTATTAATATGACATTTTTGACAAATATAGGCACAACTACAGCACATTTGCTTAAAATATGACAATTTTGACAAATTAAGGCACAACTTTAACACATTTGCTATTAATATGACATTTTGGACAAATTTAGGCACAACAGTAGCACATTTGCTTAAAATATGACAATTCTGACAAATTAAGCCACAATTGTAGCACATTTGCTATTAATATGACAATTTTGACAAATTTAGACACAACTGTAGAACATTTGTTTAAATATATGACAATTTGACAAATTTAGGCACAACTGCAGCACATTTGCTATTAATATGACATTTTTGACAAATTTAGGCACAACTGCAGTACATTTGTTTATAATGACAATTTTGACAAATTAAGGTACAACTGTAGCACATTTGCTAATAATGACATTTTTGACAAATTAAGGTACAACTGTAGTGCATTTGCTAACAATCTGAAAATTTTGACAAATTAAGGCACAATTTATGCAAATTAATGATCTGACATGATAATATGAAATAATTATGGCAGAATTTAAATAATTATTGAAGGTAGAATTTAAACAATCAATTAAGTCAGAATTTTAACAACCAATTAAGGCAGCATTTAAACAGTTAATTAAAGGCACAATTAAACAAATTTATTAAGGCAGAATTTAAACAATTAATTAAGGCAGATTTAAATAATTAACTGAGGCAGAATTTAAACAATTAATTAAGGCAGAATTAAAACAATAATTAAGGCAGAATTTAAACAATCAATTATGGCAGAATTTAAATTATTGATCAAGGCAGAATTTAAACAATTATTGTAGGCAGAATTTAAACAACCAATTAAGGCAGAATTTAAACAATCAATTAAGGCAGATTTTAAACAACCAATGCAGGCAGAATTTAAACAATCAATTAAGGCAGAATTAAAATAATTAATTAAGGCAGAATTTAAACAATCAATTAAGGCAGAATTAAAATAATGAATTAAGGCAGCATTTAAACAATTAAGTAAGGCAGAATTAAAACAATTAATTAAAGCAGCATTTAATAAAAGAACCGCCTAGAGCATGAATGCGTGATGTATTCCCCCGCACTTGCATAATATTTAGTTTTATATATTTATAGAAAGCAGCCTTGCAGTCTTAATGTATAACATACTTACAAGCCACATGCAAAGATTATTCAAATCTATCCATGTTTACTAAAGTTATCACATAAACAAGACACAATTCTCAAAATTGGTGATTTTTCAACCAAAAACTAACATTTTCCCCCAAAACACTTGCTTCCAATATTTCCATGTTAGAACCAATCCAAGGTAATGATAATTACAAGCTACTTGCAAAATATTATTCAAATCTATCCATGTTTACTAAACTTATTGCGTAAACAAGACATAATTCTCAAAATTGGAGAGTTTTCAACCAAAAACTAAGATTTTCCTCCAAAACCCTTGCTTCAAATAATTCCATGTTAGAACCCATCCAAGATAATCATAATTACAAGCCACATGCAAAAAATTATTCAAATCTATTCATGTTTACTCAAATTATTGCATAAACAAGACTCAATTCTCAAAATTGTTGATTTTTCAACCAAAAATTAAGATTTTCCCCCAAAAACCCTTGCTTCAAATATTCCCATGTAAGAACCCATCCAAGATAATGATATTTACAAGCCACACGCAAAAAATTATTCAAATTTATCCATGTTTACTAAAGTTATCGCATAAACAAGACATAATTCTAAAAATTTGTGATTTTTCAACCAAAAACCAAGATTTTCCCCCAAAACCTTTGCTTCAAATATTTCCATATTAGAACCCATCCAAGATAATGATAATTACAAGCAACATGCAAAACATTATTCAAATCTATCCATGTTTACTCAAGTTATTGTGTAAACAAGACACAATTCTCAAAATTGGTGAGTTTTCAACCAAAAACTAAGATTTTCCTCCAAAACCCTTGCTTCGAATATTTCTATGTTAGAACCCATCCAAGATAATCATAATTACAAGCCACACGCAAAATATTATTCAAATCTATCCATGTTTCTCAAGTTATCGCGTAAACAAGACACAATTCTCAAAATTGGTGATTTTTCAACCAAAAACCAAGATTTCCTCCAAAACCCTTGCTTCAAATATTTCCATGTTAGAACCCATCCAGGATAATGATAATTACAAGCCACATGCAAAAATGTATTCAAATCTATCCATGTTTACTCAAGTTATCGCGTAAACAACAAAGTGTGACGGATGGACAGACAGACAGACGGCTGCTATTACTATATCCCCTCAGCGCTATCGCAGGGGGATAAAAAATCAATTAAGGCAGAATTTAAACAATTAATTAAGGCAGAGCTTAAACATAGTACAAAAAATGCAGTTAAAATGTTCTGAAAATTTGCACAAAATATATCACTATAGCACGTTGCCAATATCAGGCTGTCCAGCACTTTTTGACAAAAAATAAGGGTGAATTTTAGGGCTAAAATTAGGAATTTTACAACTAAATTAGGGCAGTTTTAGACATTTAAATGGACTTGCCTTCGCAAATTTGACAATAAAGAAACTCACAAAAAATACTTTTTAAGTACAGGAAGGGCGTCTTCCAGGGTTCCATTGTCTCAATAAACAAGCTTGACACATGGATCCACTGGTCAACTGCCTTTCACTGCATAATCTGAATAAGAACTGCAAACTACATTAAGACACATTTTGTATGAATGCATTTTCAAAATTGCTAGAGTCGAAATAAAATGTATAAAAAAAATAGGAATTGACATGAAAAATTAGGGCATTTTTACGATTTCCCCTTGAATTCAAAATTTTTTAAGGAATTTTAGCAAAACTAAAAAAAATTATGATTTTTTAGGAATTTTAGGGTGCTGGACAGCCTGCAATATTAATATAACCAAAGAAAAATAAGAACAATACTTCAAACTTGGCAAAGAAAATCATTTATACAACTGTATCTCTGTTAATATGTTTCACTTTTATCTTTTAGGTTTTAAAGGAGAACGAAACCAACTTATGATTTGGGGTTTTTCAGAATTTAGAACTAATAAAAAAATGAAAATATGACTTTTTTAATGAAAATTTTACAAGGGCTGGTGTTAAATCACGTTTATATCTTATTAATTTTAAATTTCCCACTAAACATGGAGGCTGCCATTTCTCACTTATCAGTGACGTAAATCCTTCTACTCAGATTTACCTGCTCAGCTTAACTTCATCAAAACAATAATATCATTTTTGGAATTCCGTCATAATGGATAGAAACTTAGAATTTCTATAGCTTAACTTCATCAAAACAATATCAGACCTGTTTACCCCTGTTGACCTATAGGAGTAGTTTTCAACTTTTAAGAGTAGTTTTTGTCTAATACGCTAGGGGGTTTGAGAGCACCCCCTCACTAAGAAAAGTTTGAAAAATTAGGTATCGCTTCCTGCAATGTACATCATACAGCTTCTTATTGAACATGATTGTTTGTTTATACCTGTGTGTATTGTCTAAGTGTAAGGATTTATTGGCTAACCTAATGAAGGCATATGGTACTTACTGAAAATTTGTCAACAGTGCAACATGTTTATGCAACCCATTTTAACATAAAGTTATGTTAATGCATCAATACTTTAAATCTTACAGTCAATCCAGTTTATATATTAGATAGGGTAGTTTAACATGTACTTGATAGACATTGAAATGATTGCCCCGTTCGATTATCTCCCTTGCTTGTAGATGCAAACACCACATCTATTAATTCCTTTTATATCATTATTCTGAACAAATTTATGTATAGTGTAATGACTTTAGAAATAATATAAATATATGTACAGTTCTCATTAAATAAAAATATTAATTGTACACTACGAGGCAAAAAAATTCCAAATGACCAATATTGGGTTTTTAGAGATGACTATTTGAAATTTATCATTAGTAGGGCTATCACATAAAATATCTGAAAACAGCTTAATAGATCAATAATCGTACATATTATTAAATGTAAAGATAATTCATTGCTAAATAAGATTATACAATCTCTATATATTTGCAAACCTCAATTTACGATAAATCTGATTTTTTCCCTTTACTCTCAACTTCATCGACAAATTTCAAATATGGCGGTTATCACTTCGTTAACCAGACACGAAAAGTCAGTCTGCCACAAGTAGAACCCGGTAAAAATGTGTCCCCCTTTGTTGAGGGTTTGAGACAATTCCAAATTTCTGTATATTCATGTTTACATCTTTCTCTTATCAATGGCGGTCAGTGGCAGAGACTTCTTCAAGCTCAGTTCCCTGCTTGCTTGGCATTCCGCCATTAATTTTCAGACACATGTTACTAGATCATCAAAGTGTTTCTAAGGAGCATGGATATACAATAATTTTAAACCGCTCAAACAACAAAGATTCAGTGTTGCGTTCGGATATCTACCATAAGAAACAAGAGTACTTTCTGGCGATTTTTTTTTCCAGTTTTGCAACTTGTTGGCGTAGAAATAACTTATGAGGGCGTAGAGCGTAATTTAGGGGTCAAAAGTGGTAGAAACTACGCTAAAATCGTAGTGGTAAACAGGTATGTAATATCATTTTTGGAATTCCGTCATAATGGATAGAAACTTAGAATTTCTATCCATTATGACAGAATTCCAAAACTGAGTTATTGTTTTGATGAAGTTAAGCTGAACAGGTTATTCGGAATAGATGGATTTATGTCACAGATAAGTGAGAAATGGCACAGGCAGCCTCCATGCTTAGTGGGAAATTTAAAATTAATAAGATATAAGCGTGCTTTAACACCAGCCCTTTTAAAATTTTCATTAAAAAAGTCATATTTTAATTTTTTTATTAGTTCTAAAATCTGAAAAACCCCAAATCATAAGTTGGTTTCGTTCTCCTTTAAGCTCTTCTTTTAACCCCAATATTTTGGTTAGGGACCAACCATGTTTTTTTTATCTGTCCCCAAATTTCATAGAAAAAAAATCTTGACCTAAAAGATGCAAAAAATAAATAACTTGATACCTGCATTTTTCAAAAAAAAAAAAAATGGTAAAAAGAAAAAAATACTTTTATTTCTGTTACATGAAAAAAATATTTTGGCTCTGCAGGAAAAAAAAACAGCCCCATCCTCATAAGTTACATGTAAATAGTTGGTTCTTTAGGAGAAGATAAGATCATACAGTTTAATTACTGGTAACAAGTATTTCAGGCAATACAGTCAAACCTGTTTTAAGCAGCCACCCAATGGACGGTCCGAAATTGGCCGCGTAACACAGGTGAACGTTAGCCAATTCTTTTTAATGTCAGTCATTTACAATATTTTGATAATCATTTGTACGTATTTTCAACATGTGCACGAGTATTGATTGTTTTTTTAAATAAATGAAAAATCAAGGTTTGAGATTTTAGGAACGTTAGCCAATTCTTTTTAATGTCAGTCAGTCATTTATACAATATTTTGATAATCATTTGTACGTATTGTGTACGTATTTTCAACACGTGCGTGAGTATTGAATTTTTAAAATAAATAAAAACATTCTCTGATGAGATGTTATTATCTGAATTTTACCAATTATAGATTCAATAATTGTCAGGAAACTTCGAGAGAGAAAAGAAACCTGCATTTGATCATAATACATCATGAACATGATACATTTACATAATACGGCAATACACAATCGTGTATTTAAAATTTACGAAACTGTCAACAAAACGATCTTTCATGTAAATCTACAAATACCACGTAATTGAACACTAATAAAAAAAAAAAAACAACATCTACATGTATTCTGTAAAAGCTTATCTGCAATTTGACAAGATGTTGGAATGTTATCAAGAGAGGGTTCAGCGATTTTAAATGAATATTGTTTCATAAAATTTATTAGTGATATCGATGTACACAACAGACTGTTGAATGGCTTCAATTCGGAGTTCTACAATGTATGATACTCTGTTGTCACGACATCAAACGCTTTCAAATCTATCATTAAATGATATTTCATTCATGATTATGATTTCAAGGTTTCAAATAAGAAATCCAATTGTTTTCTTTACAAATGATAATTAACAGTTATCAAAATAAATATCACCTAACGTGGTAAACACTGGAGGCCATGCTGTTGACACCTGGACAGGTTTGTTAATTGATTTAATTTATAAT
Source organism: Gigantidas platifrons (assembly GCA_002080005.1). Lineage (NCBI taxonomy): Eukaryota > Metazoa > Mollusca > Bivalvia > Mytilida > Modiolidae > Gigantidas > Gigantidas platifrons. The sequence goes on from MJUT01002401.1 coordinate 138,335, forward strand.
TTTGACATAACGAACCTAATTCGAATGGATTTGAATATTTGGCCACATGACCGTTTAACAAAGTAAAAGGGTGTCCGCTGTACCGATTTTGATGGCCGCTGACCACGTAAAGCAGGTGACCGCTTAATTCAGTTAAAATAAATAGTGAAAACGGTCGGGAGGATACTGGAATGGCCACATATCGAAGGTGACCGTTAAGTCAGGTTTGACTATAATTAATTTGATGTTCAGGCTACAGGGTTGCACAGCACTTTGGCTTATTCACATCTTGCCTTGACGAGGTCCTTGTAGGATAAAATTTTAATGAGTCCCTACTAAAAAATCAAGAGGCCCACTAGTGCATTGTTATTTTTTTTAAATGGCGAGCCCCAAATAAAAATGGTGAGTCCAGGACTCATCTAGACCAGCTGCAAGTATCTCTGGTTTTATACTTTACATGTATGTTAAACATATTTCATTATTCTAAAAAGACAAAAGTAAAACGACTTAAGATTTGATTTATTGTTTTTTAACGCCACTTTCAACAATATTTCAGCTATATTATGGCGATCAGTTTTAGTGGTGGAGGAAGCCGGAGAGAACCACCGACCATGGGCAAGCAACTGGTAAACTTTATCACTTGCGGCTGCGAGTCAAGTGCACCCTTTTTGTAATTTACAAAGCCGGGCGCGAACCCACGCCGTATTGGCGATAGGCCTGTATGAGTTGTTAGACCCAACGACCTAACTCATTGAGCCACCCGGGCCCCCTAAACGACTTAGACAGTATACATATAGAGCACAGTACACAACACACTAAATAACATAAATAATACGGAATTAAACATACATGTATTAAATAGTCAATATTTATAGTACTGGTAAATCTATTTATGTAACATGATTCTGTCTGACCACGAAAAGAAGGCTACAGTTTGCAATAAAAAAAATAGATATAAAATTTAGTGCGTATTTAAAACATGTTTCTGGAATAACCTTCATCAGGTGCGCTCAAAATCAAAAGATTGGAAAACCAAGTAATTTAAATTTTAATAAAAGTGTTTGTAAACATTGACAAATATTCAGAGACTGTACCATGAAATCATTATTCATCAAGAACGATAATAAAAGTGTGGTCTGAACACAGAAACATGATATAATCAGAAGCGACCAATGAAATTCTTTGTTTGAACACATGAATATGAGATCATCAGAGATGATCAATGAAATTCTTAGTTTAAACACATCAATATAAGATCATCAGAGATGACCAATGGAATTCTTTGTTTGAAAACAGAAATATGAGATCATCAGAGACAACCAATGGAATTCTTTGTTTGAACACATCAATACGAGATCATCAGAGACAACCAATGGAATTATTTGTTTAAACACATCAACATGAGATCATCAGAGATGACCAATGAAATTCTTGGTTTGAACATATCAATATAAGATCATCAGAGATGAACAATGAAATTCTTTGTTTGAACACATCAATATAAGATTATCAGGGATGACCAATGAAATTCTTTGTTTGAACACATCAATATGAGATCATCACAGATGACCAATGAAATTCTTTGTTAGAACACATCAATATGAGATCATCACAGATGACCAATGAAATTCTTTGTTAGAACACATAAATATATAATCATCAGAGATGACCATTGGAATTCTTTGTTTGAACACATCAATATCAGATCATCAGAGAAAACCAATGAAATTCTTGGTTTGAACACATCAATATGAGATCATCAGAGACAACCAATGAAATTCTTGGTTTGAACACATCAATATCAGATCACCGGAAACAACCAATGGAATTCTTTGTTTGAACACATTAATATCAGATCATCAGAGACAACCAATGAAATTCTTTGTTTGAACACATCAATATCAGATCACCGGAGATGACCAATGAAATTCTTGGTTTCAAAACGTAGCACTTTGAGATCAAAAGGAATTCACGAGATTCTAAGAAAAAAAAAACATGAGATCATTAATAATAAAACTTGATCATGAGATCTTCAGAAAATCAAACGAGAGAAAATAAATTCTACTTAAACATGAAAAATAAATAGTACTTAAAACATGAGAAATTAATTTTACTTAAACATGAGAATTAAATTCTACTTAAACATGAGCAAAAATTCTACTAAAAAATGAGAAATAAATTCTACTTAAACACGAGAAATAAATTACACTTAAACATGAGAAATAAATTCTACTTAAACACGAGAAATACATTCTACTTAAACATGAGAAAATAAATTCTACTTAACATGAGAAATAAATTCTACTTAAAAGTAAACGACAAACATGGAAAAGTTTTACAACAAAAATAACTATCTACAACTTAGACACATAAAAATAACAACATTTTCTACAATCACAACCAAGTACTAGTTTCAGAAATTTGATAGAAACTTAAATTCTTATTTGTACATTTTTTATCATGCGAAAAAAAAATCACCCCAGCATAAGTTCTTACAAATTCAATAATTAACATATATAGTATCCATAACACAAAACAATGCATTCTTACAAAACATTTTACATGAGTACATGCATTCTTACAAAACATTTTACTTGAGTACATGTATTCTTACAAAACATTTTACTTGAGTACATGCATTCTTACAAAACATTTTACATGAGTACATGTATTCTTACAAAACATTTTACATGAGTACATGTATTTTTACAAAACATTTTACATGAGTACATGTATTCTTACACAAAACATTTTACTTGAGTACATGTATTCTTACAAAAAACATTTTACATGTGTACATGTATTTTTACACAAAACATTTTACTTGAGTACATGTATTCTTACAAAAAACATTTTACATGTGTACATGTATTTTTACACAAAACATTTACTTGCGTGCAGGTATTCTTACAAAACACTTTACTTGAGCACAAAAAAAATTTGATGAACAACTCCTTCCTGATATGTCTGATCAAATAAGACTTGCTGTAATTACCTAAACCATATTCCAATGCCAAGTTTAGAAGCATGCAAAATAGGATATGAACTCATTAACAAAAGAAACTTGAAGAATGTTTAAGGACCTAAATAATAAATTATTACTGCAGTTATTCTTACAAACAAAAACTAGAGGCTTATCACAAGAGCCTGTATCGCTCACCTGGTTATTCATGCAGTTTGTGTTAAATAAAATCTAGTCTTTGAGAAAAACTCTGCAAAAATGGATACAAAGGGATCGCAATAGCTCACATCATATGACTCTTCAATAAGGGTAAGGGTTTTGGTGTTTATATCGTGGCGGTCGGTTTTATTGCTGGAGAAAACCGGAGTATCCCGAGAAAACCATCGACCTGTCAAAAGTCAATGACAAACTTTATCACATGATGTTGTGTAGAGAACACCTCGCCTGAGCGGGTTTCGATCTCACAACGTAAATGGTGATAGGCACTGATTGTATAGGTAGTTATAAATATAACTACCATACGATCACAACAGCCTCATGACTCTTCGGGTGAGGTGAGCTAAAAATGGGGGGAAAATAAACTCTAAATGATTGATCCATGATTGATTGATTATCTTTTACCTTAAGTCAGCAATATTACAGCTGTATTCTGGAGTAATAGAAGGGGAGAGATGTGGTGGATGTTACAACTACCAAAAGGAATGTATCAAATAATAATTAATAACAAAATTAACATA
>MJUT01002401.1:202815-214023 GCA_002080005.1 Gigantidas platifrons
GACCGTATAGGTATTTTGAAAAAATACGCATACGGTCCGGACCGTACGCGTACGGTCCAAATACGCGTATGGTCTGGAACATACCCATGTACAGCTGGCATTCGTGCAGTAAGTTGTTAAATATGTTATGTTTTGTCCCTGAAATAAACTAATGTACACTTGTTAATCCAATTAAATTTCAATTTTAAGCCAGTTAAACCATTATGGCACAATGCCTTCTTTAAAATTCAGAGTCTAGATTTACTTTATATATTCTATTAATAGATATATTTAATATTATATATATCTGTAATGTATTATATGTATAATGTGAAAGTAGAAAATAAAGAATAAATTAAAAAAAAAAAATTCTATTAATATACATAAACAATTATTTATATTATATTATGTATTGTGACAGGGGGGTACATTCTTTATGTACATAAATGATTATTTACATGTACATGTAGCTCAGTAACAGTATAATGTACTATTAATTAATATATTACGGTCAAACCTGCCTTAAAGGGTACAGCTGTATAACAAATTACTGTCTATAAAGGGCAGTCTCATTTTTCGCCAATACAATTTGTTCACGCCACGATATAGCTGAAATACTACTACTAAAGTTGGCGCTAAACACTAATCAATCAAAGCAATTTACCCATTTATGAATAATGTATATAATTTTAACCTGTATATAAACATTGTGTAGCATCACCACCCGATATAGGTACCCTCGAAGCGGGTGGAAAAACAAACGTGAAGTCAGGTAAGGTCAAATTCTTCTTATTTTCATTATATCCTACGTTTTGCTGACAAGTAAAGTTTTGTGATATTAATTCCTAATAATGTAGCTACTATTTAAGGCTGATTATGATCCATAATTGGCTTTCTCTCTCTTCAAATCGTCAGAATCGGACCGGGTGGTACCCGTTCAAAAAAGCATGTGACGAGTTCAAAGTTGTAAAAAACACGTTTATCCTTCAACTATTCATTTGACGTTTTTGTAGAACAAAGTTTTATCATATTTAAACTTGAACAACACTGTATTTCGAAATAACCTATTGTTTTCACAGAGAAATTCATGTAAATAAAGCGGATGAATTGTACGGCGAATAGTTGTTTACTGTACGGGGAATAGATACTTTTCTATTTGCCGTACAGGGATGTTTGACAACAACAACAAAAACACACACATATAATAAATGAAATATTACATAGTTATTATAAATATAGTTAAGAGTCACATGTCCTCAGTTATTATAAATATAGTCAAGAGTCACATGTCCTCAGTTATTATAAATATAGTCAAGAGTCACATGTCCTCAGTTATTATAGATATAGTCAAGAGTCACATGTCCTCAGTTATTATAGATATAGTCAAGAGTCACATGTCCTCAGTTATTTTTATATACACACGTATCATTATTTTTTTTTCATCACCAAATACATAGGTACAGAGGATGTATGACAATAAGTTAACATCATATAAACATGTACAATATAATATATACAGTATATACATGTAATAACTGAAAAAGAGAGGACACACTGTCTAATTATTTCTTTATAAAGGAACCTAGTCTTTCTACTTGTCTTCTGTGGCCGTTGTTGTCACGCGTGATCGTATGGTAGTTGAATTTAACACCATAACCCCTAACCCCTTCTACTTGATTTCTTGTTGAGAATAAAAGTAATAAGTCAAATGAAGATAATGGATTATTTTATAACAATTTTGAAATTTAGCCAAGACAAAGTGGTGGAAAAGGGGGTGTGATTGATTTGATTGATTTTTGGTGTTTAACGCCACTTTCAGCAATATTTCAGCTATATCATGGTGACCAGTTTTAGTGGTGGAAGAAGCCGGAGAACCACCGACCATGGGAAAGCAACTGGTAAACTTTATCACTTGTGGCTGCGAGTCGAGTGCACCTTTTTTTTTGTAAATTGCAAAGCTGGGCGCGAACCAACACTGTAAAGGGGGGGTGCTTAACACGACTTCCAACAATAACAAAAAGGTGCTTTAAAAATTAAATGTCAGTAATTTGGAGTTGAACATATTTTTATAATCTGCATTGGAACAATTATCTGTATTTTAAAGGCTTACTTTACATTTGAGAGGAGATGACAATGATGGCATTGTTACATATGGCCGGTCTAGAAAATTCCGAATTCATATTAAAAATCCAGCGCAACCGGAAGTGGCTGTATCCGATTCAATGACTGAAGATTAAAGCAAACTACGATTGCTGAATATTCTTGTCCAATTCGTCTGAAAAGGGGGGGGGGGGGGGGCGGGNCGGTAGGTATATTTAAATGTGGCAGTCGAAAAGAGAAATATCTCGGGAATGTAACGATATAATTGGGTCAGCGAAAGGATCACAAATAAGCGGAGAATATTGAGTCGAAGTGGGGAAGGGGGAAAGGACAGATGTTTACCTTGAAGTAAGGAAGAGGAGGGGGATATATTTTTTGAATGAGACAAGTGCCTGTGGCGTGCCCTTATCTCTTAAAGACAAATCTGACTAAACAATATATCAATCTACAATATGTAGCAATTATTTCTCATCTCGATATAATTCATTGTTATAAGAAGGCTATGGCAGTAGGATTATAATTAGATGATTACCTATTTAAAGTTGTTATGTTAAATTTCTCTATTCATTGGAAATATAAAAATTCAAGAATTTCGTTCCGAGAACACAGATAAAATGTTGACAAGTTTACAGTTGTAGTTGAAACATTGAGTATTTGTTGTCTCTTTGAGAATTCACATACCTTTCATCGCTCATGTACCTTACACTCATGTACCTTTGACTCATGTACCTTACACTCATGTACCTTTGACTCATGTACCTTACACTCATGTACCTTACACTCATGTACCTTTGACATATTGCTCAGCAGAACCACATGCGCTCGTGGAACGGAATTGTCTCCCCATTTTTAAACTTTCTGTTTTAGATATTTATTTTGAATAACATTTCTTTATCATCTTATTCCCTTTCCTTTTATTTATCATGTTCGTGTCCATATATCCAGACAATCTTATGGTCACAAAAAGAGATAAAATACTAGTAATAAAGAAATTTTATTGAACAGAAAGGTGAAAAGAATGTTCAAAAAAGGGGAGGGGTAATTCTGTGCCTCGAGCGCCTGTGAGTAGAACTATTGTCTTTCTTAAATTGTTAAACCATACACTTTCTATCTCTCAAACTGTATACTATGAATTACTTTATTGTTATTAGAACAATAGCCTGTGTTCACATGGTGTGACAACAGGGGTTTCCAGAAACCCTTGTCTTCACGCCCTATTTTTGGACTTGTACCTCGAATTTGACGACAGTGGTCAACTCAGTACTAACATTTATGATAAACGAGACGACTTCAATTTTAAAATAATAAATTTTCCAAATATGTGCAACAATATACCAGCTTCTCCTGCATATGGTATTTGCATCTCGCAATTGATTCGTTATGCTATACTGGCCCAGTAGCAATTATTCTGATTTCTTGAAACGTCATCTTTATCCGAGAAACAGGCTACTGGACCAGGGCTATAAAAAGATTCGCCTTATTCGATCTCTTAAAAAGTTTATATTCCGATACCAAAATCTTGTCGAAATATATTCTGTCTCTGCAGAGACAATGGTGAACGATGGATTTTCATAAAGTGAAAATGTATAAAGATAAGGAAGTCAACAACAATGTCAAAGTAATTGTTTGTCAATGTGTGACGTAAGAGTGTTTTTGACATTTACTTTCGTAGTTAAAATACTTCAGTGGACTCGTGGTTGTTGATGGAGATGGTTCACGATAGATGTTCTACCCTCCTCACTGAATTTGGTACTGCGTTGACTACTATTTTACCTATTTTGTTCCAGTATTGTTATAAATGCTGTTATAGTGACAGCCGGAACCTTTAAACCGTAATTAAAGCGGGAGGTTTGGCGCCGTAAAATCTGATTCAATCCACCATTTCTTTGGAAATGTCTGTACCAAGTCAGGGTCATTACGGTTTTCCCAGTTTTCCGGCTGTTGACTGATTTTGTGTGTTTATATACTTATGAGTTTTGACTTTCTCTTCGGAAGATTGTTCGGAATTCGGTAATTTTGTTATTACCCTTACTCTATGAGCACGGCTTATTGTGCCTACAACAATGAAGTAATTAATTACCACTCAGCTGAAGATAACACGAAAATTGGATCTTGAAAAACTGAAAAAGAAAACATAAAGATTTTATTAATGAAGTATAGTAAAAAAAATCTTGTTGATGAATTATAGTCTAAAAAATCCAAGCAATTGTTAAAAAGGAAAAACTGAATTATAATAAATAATTGAAAAAAAACTTGGCCGGAAAAGCATTGTAAAAAGAAAACACATTAAATGTTGACACTCTTTCAAAAGTTTATCCATTCAATGATTGGTGGATCCGGTGGGGAGGATTGCGGAGAGGGGGCTCCCCATTTTTCTCGAAAAAATGGTTAAAATTATGCAAAAATTGTGCAAAATTAGACTGTAATCACCTTTTTTTTAATTCTGAAACCCCTTTTTCAATTGTCTATATCCAAGTCTGTTTTCCGTGTTAGAAAACATTGACATGTTAAATGCGCACTTTTTTTAAAAAGTTTATTGATAGAAAAATACTTTGTAATATTCAATATTTATTCTTAATTACTTTATTTCGGCTGTTCTGAGTAATATTTGTGACAATATGGTTAATATCTATTTTCTACAAAAAGTTCAGTTCAATATAACACGTCTATCATTCCTAAAGATCATGTTGTAAATGAATACATGTACACATTGAATAACTAGTATTCAGCAAAGAGCTTTGTACAGAATATACAATAACAACAAAACAACACAAGTCACATGCAAAGAAGCTAAGACATACAGGCAAAACAGGAGGACAGTGTATAGATCTGAACAAGAACCCACGCGGCAAGCGCCTCTTTGGACTCTTGTTCAAGATCCACACACAGTTGCTCCAACATAAAGCAGCAGTTAAAATATAATACCGAATGTTTATTCCAGGCACCAACATAATCAGTAAAAGCAGCACTGTCTGACTAAAAAATCAAAGAATAAACAAATTCAAGACAAACTAAAAAATTAAAAAAATATATAAGCAAACCAGAAGCAAAATAATAATCATCTACATGCAGAACAGCGACATTTGGACCCATTTCAGGACTGCAAAAGACTCTTGAATTGAGAAAACCTATTTTCAGTCCTGAAATGATCTGGGAGGCTGTTCAGCAAATCTGAAAGATTTTTTTTACCGTACCGTGTGGATTTGATCTGTGGTATTTCCAAAATGTTGTTGTATCTGAAAGAATATTTAGAGTTTTTCATATGGACAAGATCATGAAGACAGACAGGTGCAAGTTTATTAATTATTTTATATGTTTTCAAAGCCATGGTTCTCATTCTTCTAATCTGCAAGGAAGGCACCTTAGCTTTTTGTAGTAATTCTTCATAAGAACTATTATAGTCTTCATATGTACAAAACGGAGTGCTCTTTCCTGCACTTTTTTATAATTTTTTTGAATTTTTATCAGTACAGAAATGCCAGGCCAAAGGGCAAAAGTTAAAATTACTAAATATGAAAGTATGAAATATAGTTAACTTATTTAATCTATTCAAATATGAACCCAAACGTTTGAGAATATTTAGTTGTTGGGATGCCTTCATGCATTTTGTACACATATGAGCATCAAAATTTAGTTGATAATCAATATCAATCCCAAGGAGTTTTATAGTACTTTCACATGTAAGATCAAAATTCTGAATATTTGAATGGATGGATTTTTGTCATAAGTTTTTCTGCCTACAGCCAAAAATAGAAATTTGTCTGGATTAGCCTACATTTTATTTATTCTGAACTATTCAATTTATCTTTAAAGAAGAGGTACCCAATGGGGAAACCACAAAAATGTACCGTTTTATGGAATTAAATGTTTCTGTATCTATTGTTTTTGTTTTCTATGACACTCTGTAATGAATGGTTCGTGTATTTAGAATAATCCGGGGAGTAAGTTAGTTATACACTTCGGTATACGGTATTTCTTTATTAGAAAGCCCTCTGGCCTCCGGCCCTCATGGTTTCTAATCCAGAAACACCTATACCGCTGAATAACTATTACGTAGTAATATTGTACTTTGACTAAGCAAGTACACACATCTTTAATATCAAGATAGGCGACTATGATCTTCATTGTAAGCTCATCTCAATACTATGAATTAAATCTGGCGTTTTAAAACTTCGTCTTTTTTTATTGTCGAGTTTACTTAAATGGATCTATATCCGATTTGAACGTCGGTATATATAAATAAAAGTGCTACTTCTTTACTTTTGATTTCTTACCTGTGTTTGGATAGATTTTATTTCATATTTTACAACCGCATCGGTGGTGTAATGGTTAGCGTGCTCGCCTCTAGTATGGCAGATCGTGGGTTCATCGGTGGTGTAATGGTTAGCGTGCTCGCCTCTAGTATGGCAGATCGTGGGTTCATCGGTGGTGTAATAGTTAGCGTGCTCGCCTCTAGTATGGCAGATCGTGGGTTCATCGGTGGTGTAATGGTTAGCGTGCTCGCCTCTAGTATGGCAGATCGTGGGTTCATCGGTGGTGTAATGGTTAGCGTGCTCGCCTCTAGTATGGCAGATCGTGGGTTCGAGTCCGATCGGGTCAAACCAAATGTGTGTTTGCTTCTTCGTTAAGCATGTAGTTTTAAGGAGAAAGAGCAAAGACTGGTTGGCTCGGAATCATGATAATGTGTCAAAGTGAGGGGACATGTCTATCTGCTGACTGTTGTTTCAGTAAGCTTGCACAATACAATCCAACTTAACGTGTTGGTCTAGTACAAAGAGGACATAATCACCATCATCACATTGAAAATTAACTTGTTTCCGCCATGATATAGCTGCACTGACGTTGTGAGTTTCAATCCCGTTCAGGCGAGGCTTACTCGATACAACATTATGTGATAAAATTTGTCAGGCTGGTGGTTTTCTCCGAGTACTCCGGTTTCCTCCACCATTAAAACTGACCCTCACGAAGTATCTGAAATATTGTTGAAAGTGACTTTATACACCATAAGTCCTAACCCTGAAAAACTGCCGAGTTGGCGTTAAACAACATATCACTCACTTTCTTATCTTTCACGTCTATATCTTTCTTGCTGAACAAATATTTGAGAACATTTGTCTAACAATATAAATCTACTCGAGCAAGTGATAGAAGTTATGTATTTAATTTAGCGTCTGAAAATTAAAAATAAATAACCCCCGGGGCAAGGAATTTCCTCCTAATGTAAAATTTAAATTAAATAACCCCCGGGGCAAGGAATTTCCTCCTAATGTAAAATTAAAAAAAAATAACCCCCGGGGCAAGGAATTTCCTCCTAATGTAAAATTTAAAAAAAATGACACGTATTTATTGTACATTTTAAACCTATAAACAAAATGTATAGAAATGGGTGGTACGAACAGGCGGTGAAATAATAATGACTTTCTGGTTCATAAATCCAATAATGTTGTCCTGCATAAATATACCATGTCTGTATTCTTAAATTACTGGAAAATTGTATGTATTCTTAAATTACTGGAAAATTGTATGTATTCTTAAATTACTGGAAAATTGTCTGTATTCTTAAATTACTGGAAAATTGTCTGTATTCTTAAATTACGGGAAAATTGTCTGTATTCTTAAATTACGGGAAAATTGTATGTATTCTTAAATTACGGGAAAATTGTCTGTATTCTTAAATTACGGGAAAATTGTCTGTATTTTTAAATTACTGGACAATTGTCTGTATTCTTAAATTACGGGAAAATTGTCTGTATTCTTAAATTACGGGAAAATTGTCTGTATTCTTAAATTACGGATAAATTACCTTTAACCAAAACGAAATCTTACAAAACTGTCATTTTATAGCGAAAATATATGTACATCAGAAATTCGTATATAATATTGTAACGTATTCACAAGCTTCCATTTTGGCTATGTTGAACCCCCTCCCCCCACAACCCTTTACTGTATTCTGGAAATGAAGTATAAACAGTAGTGGTCAACAATTCCAGCTGAATATCAACAAAGCGAACAATCATTTCTTACCTCAACTCATTGAACACAAAAAGGACCACGACATATGTCATCTGCAATTCAGACCCTGTCTTACTTAGAACAGAACCTGTCTTAGTTAGGACAGACCATGTCTTAGTTAGGACAGACCCTGTCTTACTTAGAACAGAACCTGTCTTAGTTAGGACAGACCCTGTCTTAGTTAGGACAGATCCTGTCTTAGTTAGGACAGACCCTGTCTTAGTTAGGACAGATCCTGTCTTAGTTAGGACAGATCCTGTCTTAGTTAGGACAGACCCGTCTTAGTTAGGACAGATCCTGTCTTAGCTAGAACAGACCCTGTCTTAGTTAGGACAGACCCTGTCTTAGTTAGAACAGACCCTGTCTTAGTTAGGACAGACCCTGTCTTAGTTAGGGCAGATTCTGTCTTAGTTAGGACAGATCCTGTCTTACTTAGAACAGACCCTGTCTTAGTTAGGACAGACCCTGTCTTAGTTAGGACAGACCCTGTCTTAGTTAGAACAGACCCGTCTTAGCTAGAACAGACCCTGTCTTAGTTAGGACAGACCTGTCTTAGTTAGGACAGATCCTGTCTTAGTTAGAACAGACCCTGTCTTAGTTAGGACAGACCCTGTCTTAGTTAGGACAGATCCTGTCTTAGTTAGTTTTTAGGACAGATCCTGTCCTAGTTAGGACAGACCCTGTCTTAGTTAGGACAGACCCTGTCTTAGCTAGAACAGACCCGTCTTAGTTAGGACAGATCCTGTCTTAGTTAGAACAGACCCTGTCTTAGTTAGGACAGATCCTGTCTTAGTTAGTTTTTAGGACAGATTCTGTCCTAGTTAGGACAGACCCTGTCTTAGTTAGGACAGACCCTGTCTTAGTTAGGACAGATCCTGTCTTAGTTAGAGCATGCCCTGTCTTAGTTAGGACAGACCCTGTCTTAGTTAGTTTTTAGGACAGATCCTGTCCTAGTTAGGACAGACCCTGTCTTAGTTAGGACAGATCCTGTCTTAGTTAGGACAGACCCTGTCCTAGTTAGGACAGCCCTGTCTTAGTTAGGACAAACCCTGTATTAGTAAGGACAGACCCTGTCCTAGCTAGGACAGACTCTGTCTTAGTTAGGACAGACCCTGTCTTAGTAAGGACAGACCCTGTCTTAGTTAGGACAGATCCTGTCTTAGCTAGGACAGACCCTGTCTTAGTAAGGACAGACCCTGTCTTAGTTAGGCCAGACCCTGTCCTAGTTAGGACAGACCCTGTCTTAGTTAGGACAGACCCTGTCTTAGTAAGGACAGACCCTGTCTTAGTTAGGACAGACACTGCCCTAGTTAGGATAGACACTGTCTTAGTTAGGACAGACCCTGTCTTAGTTAGGACAGACCCTATCTTAGTTAGGACAGACCCTGTCTTAGTTAGGATAGACCCTGTCCTAGTTAGGACAGACCCTGTTTTAGTTAGGACATACCCTGTTTTAGTTAGAACAGACCCTGTCCTAGTTAAGACAAACCCTGTCTTAGGACAGACCCTGTCTTAGTTAGGACAGACCATGTCCTAGATAGGACAGATCATGTATTAGTTAGGACAAACCCTGTATTAGTTAGGACAGACCCTGTCTTAGTAAGGACAGACCCTGTCTTAGATAGGCCAGATCCTGTCCTAGTTAAGACAGACCCTGTCTTAGTTAGGACAGACCCTGTCTTAGTTAGGACAGACTCTATCTTAGTTAGGACAGACCCTGTCTTAGTAAGGACAGACCCTGTCTTAGTTAGGACAGACACTGTCCTAGTTAGGACAGACACTGTCTTAGTTAGGATAGACCCTGTCTTAGTTAGGACAGACCCTGTCTTACTTAGGACAGACCCTGTCTTTGTTAGGATAGGCCCTTTCTTAGTTAGGACAGACCCTGTCTTAGTTAGGACATACCCTGTTTTAGTTAGGACAGACCTTGTCTTAGTTCAGACAAACCCTGTCTTAGGACAGACCCTGTCTTAGTTAGGAAAGACCCTGTCTTAGTTAGGACATACCCTGTTTTAGTTAGGACAGACCCTGTCCTAGTTAAGACAAACCCTGTCTTAGGACAGACCCTGTCTTAGTTAGGACAGACCCTGTCTTAGTTAGGACAAACCCTGTCTTAGGACAGACCCTGTCTTAGTTAGGACAGACCCTGTCTTAGTTAGGACAGACCATGTCTTAGTTAGGACAGACCCTGTCTTAGTTAGAACAGACCCTGTCTTAGTTCGGACAGACCCTGTCTTAGTTAGGACAGACCCTGTCTTAGTTAGGACAGACCATGTCTTAGTTAGGACAGACTCTATCTTAGTTAGGATAGACCCTGTCTTAGTAAGGACAGACCCTGTCTTAGTTAGGACAGACACTGTCCTAGTTAGGACAGACACTGTCTTAGTTAGGATAGACCCTGTCTTAGTTAGGACAGACCCTGTCTTACTTAGGACAGACCCTGTCTTTGTTAGGATAGGCCCTGTCTTAGTTAGGACAGACCCTGTCTTAGTTAGGACATACCCTGTTTTAGTTAGGACAGACCCTGTCTTAGTTCAGACAAACCCTGTCTTAGTTAGGACAGACCCTGTCTTAGTTAGGACATACCCTGTTTTAGTTAGGACAGACCCTGTCCTAGTTAAGACAAACCCTGTCTTAGGACAGACCCTGTCTTAGTTAGGACATACCCTGTTTTAGTTAGGACAGACCCTGTCCTAGTTAAGACAAACCCTGTCTTGGGACAGACCCTGTCTTAGTTAGGACAGACCCTGTCTTAGTTAGGACATACCCTGTTTTAGTTAGGACAGACCCTGTCCTAGTTAAGACAAACCCTGTCTTAGGACAGACCCTGCCTTAGTTAGGACATACCCTGTTTTTGTTAGGACAGACCATGTCTTAGTTAGGACAGACCCTGTCTTAGTTAGGACAGACCATGTCTTAGTTAGGACAGACCCTGTCTTAGTTAGGACAGACCCTGTCTTAGTTAGGACAGACCCTGTCTTAGTTAGGACAGACCCTGTCTTAGTTAGGACAGATCCTGTCTTAGTTAGGACAGACCATGTCTTAGTTAGGACAGACCCTGTCTTAGTTAGAACAGACCCTGTCTTAGTTAGGACAGACCCTGTCTTAGTTAGAACA
>MJUT01002401.1:214193-240661 GCA_002080005.1 Gigantidas platifrons
TAGAACAGACCCTGTCTTAGTTAGGACAGACCCTGTCTTAGTTAGGACAGACCATGTCTTAGTTAGGACAGACCCTGTCTTAGTTAGGACAGACCCTGTCTTAGTTAGGACAGACCCTGTCTTAGTTAGGACAGACACTGTCTTAGTTAGAACAGACCCTGTCTTAGTTAGGACAGACCCTGTCTTAGTTAGGACAGACCATGTCTTAGTTAGGACAGACCCTGTCTTAGTTAGGACAGACCCTGTCTTAGTTAGGACAGATCCAAAAATGTGTAGGGGTTAAAAAAACTTAACGAGAACTCAAACCACAATCTCTTGAGAATTGAGCCTCCAACGGAAATACGGTATCACAAACTGCTTCATCACAAAAATGAATGACAAAATAAACATGCATAGTAAAAACTAGCTGGCTTGGTCAATACTCGTAGTTAACGGACTCCTAGCTAGGAAAGTAGAGACCATTACTCTGTATGTAAATTTTTATGGCCCCCGTCAGCAAATAAGACTTTCTTTTCAATGTTTACTACCCCTACTATTTCTCATAATTAAAGTTGGTTTTGTTTATTTCAACATTTAACATTAACTTGTGAAGAATCTATTTAAGGAAGAGTTATAGCCGTGTTAAGTATATATTACGTGGAGCTTTAAATCTGCATGTAGTAATTGATTAATGAACCAGTATAAATCCTATTATCAGCGGTTGGATTTATACAGATTTTCTTGTCTAGACAGATAGAAGCGCAATAGTTTTAACAAGAAATCGTTATAAGATGATATTAAACACTGACTTACATATACAGTGGAACAAGAGAGGTTTTAATTGTTTTGTTTGTCTTTTCTGGGAAGGGTTTTTTGGGGGGGGGGGGCTGTAATGTTACACTTTGTCCTTTGATTTTATTCCACAAAAAAAAACAAAAAAAAAAACACATTAAGTTAATTTTAGTTTTAGGTACTAATATATATATTTATTAAGCACCATTTTTGACTGTTTATTACCTTGTTCTGTTGTCACTTATTGTTTTTTTTTTCTTTTTATACCCACTCAAACACACCGTCAACAACCATTGTGTTGGTTTGAAATGTATTAGCTAGACATATATATTTCAAGCTATTGCGTCTCGAGACGTATCTTCATAATTGATGGCGCCGTCGTGTTTTTACAACTACATGTGCAATCAGTGCCTATCACCACTGACGTTGTAAGTTCGAACCCTGTTCATGGCGACGTGTACTCGATACAACATTATGTGACAAAGTTTATCAGTGACTTTCGGCAGGTCGGTGGTTTTCTCCTGGTACTCCGGTTTCCTCCACCATTAAAACTGACCACCACGATATAAATGAAATATTGTTGAAAGTGGCGTTAAACACCATAAACCTAACCAAAGTTTATAATCAATATATAGTCTTCGACGATGAATTACGCCACGATATGGCTGAAATATTGCTAAAGTTGGTGTTAAACATCAATCAATCAATCAATCAATCAATCAATCAATCAATCAATCAATCAATCAATCAATCAATCAATCAATCAATCAATCAATCAATCAATCAATCAATCAATCAAGCGACGATGAATTTGTCGTTTGATTTTCCGATGTCACTTTATGAATACTTTTTTTTTTGACACAGGAAGGTACCATCTCACAATTTCTGATATTATAATAACAGCGGTTACGGGTAAAAAAAAAAAAGATACACAAAATAAGAATGTGTTTGAGCATGATTTCAAACTACACTTTCAACCCTTTATAACAACATACCTGGCTTTGAAATTAAAAGAAAATCTTCATTTACTTTGTAAAATGACTGATTGCTAAAATTCAGGATTATGATCTGTCATGTCGTGATATTATGATAATTCATCAATCATCATAAAAAAAATTACAAATATTTTAATGCATGCATTACCGACGTCGTATACTGGTTAACAAAATAGCGAGGGACCGTCGTGGTCGTGATCGTATAATAGTTGGATTTACAACCACCTATGCAATCAGTGTCTTTCATCACTAACGTTGTGAGTTCGAGCCCCGTTCATCAAGAGGTGTACTCGATACAACATTGTGTGCAAAAGTTTGTCAGTGCCGTACGACAGGTCGGTGGTTTTCTCTGGATACTCCGGTTTCCTCCATCATTAAAACTGCATGACCGCCACTATATATAACTGAAATATTGTTGAAAGTGGCATTAAACACCATGACGTTAACAAAACAGCGGCCAAGCGTACTCACTAGAGTTATAGTTGACCGTTACGTAATGTCGGTTGAAATATTATTGAAAGTGGCGTTAAACACCATAACTCCCCCGGAATGTCGGTGTCACAATGAACACTGTTGTATTCCGTTTGTCGTAATCACAATACAGTCCTTTCCTCATTCATGATTTATCACCGGGTTTGTAATAAGAGTAACACTTCGGGTGCCACATGTGGAAAAGGAACTGCCTACCCTTCCGAAACACCTGAGTTCACCCTTGATATTTAGTGGGGTTCTAGTTGCTCAATCTTTATTTTTCTATGTAGTGTTTTGTAGATCATTGTTTGTCCCTTTGGCCATTATATTGTCTGTCCTTCTTCAATTTACGCTCATGATTACCCCTATGGTACCTTCAATCTTTTCTCCATTGTGTTGTATGTCCTTCTACTACTTACGGCTTCTGATTACCCCTATAGTACCTTCAATCTTTTCGCCATTGTGTTGTCTGTCCTTCTACTACTTACGGCTTATGATTACCCCTATGGTACCTTCAATCTTTTCGCCATTGTGTTGTCTGTCCTTCTACTACTTACGGCTTCTGATTACCCCTATGGTACCTTCAATCTTTTCGCCATTGTTTTGTCTGTCCTTCAATTTACGCTTATGATTACCCCTATGGTATCCTCAATCTTTTCTCCATTGTGTTGTATGTCCTTCTACTACTTACGGCTTCTGATTACCCCTTTCCCTTGGTATCTTAAAGCATTATGTGTTACTCCCAAACGAAAGGACTAAAAGTCTTGATACAATGTTGGTTTGAATGTATCCATTATCAGTGTCGGTTGTTAACGTGTCTTCATGTGAACAATACAACCAGTGCAATGAAGCTGAAAACCTTTTAAAACTTCACCATTAACGCTTCGCTTAAATGTTTATAAAACCTCTAACTCGACCTATGTAATTAACGCTGTATAGCCTGACATCTCTAATGTGTATTATTCTATCTGCCCCGGGCAATATTCTCATTATCGGCCCCATCTACCGGGTAATATACAACAATATTAACCTCATATCTGATGAAATTTTATGTCGATTTCGCGATAAAGTGAGTTTGTTTTCTATAACGACAACCTTGAGAGAATTTTAAATATGTTGATAAATAGGAAATTGACATCTCACTTTATATGGTCACTGAAGTGTATTATTATTATATTCCCAAGAAATGTGTTATTGTCTAATCCGGATCGATGGTGTTCTGGCTGCGAGTGTTTTAGAATGTGGGCTTGAGCCCAGTCGAGTCAAACCAAAGACTATAAAATTGGTATTTGTTGTTTCTCTGCTAAGCACGCAGCAATAAGGAGAAAGGGCAAGGATTGGTTGGATCAGATTTAGGATAATGTGCCCAAATAGAGCCGCGGGACTGAGCTAGCACTATACAATTCAACAAAGCGTGTTGGTCTAATATAAAGGAACATTATTATCATTTCATCGAATGTAAAATATAAAGATGTCCGAATGAACGATTGATTGATTAATTGATTATCGTATTTCAGCAATATTCTGGATGAGAATAAGGTCAACAGAAATAAAAGACTTAGGGGCCGTTGTGGTCGTAATCGTATGGTAGTTGGATTAATAACTACCTATGCAATCAGTCCCTTTCATAACTAACATTGTGAGTCCGAACCCCGCTCAGGCGAGGTGTGCTCGATACAACATTATGTGATAAAGTTTGTCAGTGAGTTGTGGCAGGTCGGTGGTGTTCTCTGGGTACTCCGGTTTTCTCCACCAATAAAACTGACCGCCACGATATAACTGAAATATTGTTGAAAGTGGCATTACACACCATGACCCTGACCCTATTTGAACTGAGGACAGGAGGCTCTTTACTCCATAAGTGTACATGTACATTGTGTATATGTTGTGTTATTTTATGATGTTTAGGATTATTTCCTTGTTTGATTTATGTAATGTTTCATGACTTTGTAGCCATTGACACTTTATAGGGGCGTACCTTGTACTTATATAGTTATTATTATAATAAAATACAAGCTTAATAAAAGAAAACCGAATCCATGTTAGCAAAATGACTCATATTTTAAGACCTCAAATAAAACACTGAATGTTTGATTTTTATCTGCATACCCATCGAATTTCCCTGATCAATTTCACCGCACTAGGTTTGCGGTCGTATTAAGTTCTGGGTCTGTCCTCATCTGTCTATATATACCATTGTTTTAGTATGATAACTTTATAGTTCCAGTTTACAGCATCCATCCTGATTTTCACCACAAAAACCTTTGACACAGATTAAAGGTGGATATTGTTTCCAAACAGTATCCCCAATCTACAAAAATAGAGGGGTTTGGGGGGGGGGGATACGTGGGGAGTTTATTATTCATCTGATTTTTATTAGGTCTTTTATTAATGAATTTCTTTCGGAAATCCCTTTCAGAAAAGTGCATAGCTTTATTATGAAACTATGACCGATTTTGAAATAAAAGGGGCACGAAAGGGAAATGATTTAACTCCAGCTCTTCTGTCTGACACATTATTGTCTCCTGTATTAGGAAAAATAGTATGTCCACTCTAGTTCAGCTCCCCTTGTCGACATGTAACCGGCGTATCACGCAGCGCCCTGCATGGCCCTTTATTTAGTGTAGTTTCAATGAAAAGAAATTTTATTTTCACCCCTTTGTTTTAATTTCAGAGTGAGTTATTATTTTGTGATAAAAGAAGTGCAATAATTTTTCACGTACTATTTCTTCGCGTGTTGTAGTACTCTTACCATTTCTTCCCGTATTGTATTACTCTTATGCGTAGTTCTAGATAAATTCTTATCAGGATAAATTTATAGTTAACCGTCCAGTTTATGATCGGAAAACCTCGGATTGCTTTTAAATTAAAGAAACCCTTGAAATAACTTCACCTTTTGTTTGGTTAAGGGTGGGGGTATATTTACTTTTCACTACAAATCGAGTGTTGACAAGAAAGTATAGTGCTATTTACAAAACTTAAGAAGCGTGACGAATTTTGTGATAATTTATTTAAGGAACTGAAATACAATGAAAATAATATGCATATTTTGTGTAAAAATGACAATGCGAGTTATTTAAAAAATTTGATATTTCGTTCATTTGAATAACAAAAGGATATATCGCTTACAAAAAAAAATGCAGTTTTCAATTAAGAAATAATCCATGGCAGCCATTGCGTTATATTCATTTAACCATGGGCTGGGTCTTTATAATCGAATTCAATCCCGAGCGATAGCGAGGGGTTAAATTAACGATTATAAAGGCCCAGCCCATGGTTAAATGAATATAACACAATGGCTGTCATGGATTATTTCGATTCTAATGGGACAAATACGATCATTTACTTGCTAAACGCCGCCTATACACACAACAATGTATTTGGCTGTTCCGTTACCCTCCCGAACACAAAGATACGATTTCTGTCATTTGAGATTACTAAATGTTGTCATTGATGAACATCAATTCAAAAGAAAGGGAAAATACTACAAATCCCACTTCGACAAGGAGGCGTACACGAAGCTAAAAAACGTCAGGATCTCTCTGTTCTAAACTGGAAGTCTTCATATGACGTCATGTTGTTTACGTGCCAAAATTGTCAACAACTTTTCGCGGAATTTTAATTTTCTACGGTAAATGTAGGTCAGTATAACGTACACCATTTCGCGGGAGGGTACACGGAATAGCCGAATTGACAACATTACTGCGTTTGCGCTAAAAGTGTTGTTGTTGAGTATTATATAAACTGACGATAACACGGCATCATATTAGAATCATAAATCTAGTTGGCTTAATTGTCGTTCATCCCCAACCCGACATTTATTTGTCGCCAGACCACATTTGTTTTGTTATTTTCTCATTACCTGTTTGTCAGACATACATTTACAAAACTATTTTTACCATCTTTAATTTAGCCAAATAGCAGTCTTGTGAACCCGGATAATCCCAAAAATCAACCAAGCGACTGTATGCATACACTTATATAGGTAGACTAATAATATAACATTGATTCCTTAATAGAAAAACACAGATTCTCATTCAAAATTATTATAATGTTAAATGTAAACTAAAAAGATATTCAACCGGGGATTAATAAGGACCGTTGAACACATTTTACGTGTTTTCAATTGTCAAAGTTACGAAAAGAAAGTTTTAAACAGTGATGGTCAACAATTAATTCCACCAATATCAACATAATGAACAATCACCTTTGATCTTAATTCACTGAACACACACCAAAAGACCATGATATATGACCTTGGAAATTACGGTCCTGACGTGGGACAGTCACAAAAAATATGGTGGCGTTAAACCGGGTAAGGGGATCCTAACCCCCTCCCCTCTGTAAACTTGCTTTGTCGTCAATATATAGCTTGACGTTAGTTAAGGTGGTACATTACACTACAGGCAGATAACTCTTTAAAAGCAGTTGAACGTTTTGATCATATGATGTTTGTATGCAGATTTCAAGCATCTCGGTGATTAAAACCACAGAGGGAATAGCTGCTATGTGGCTAGTGAATTTACTGCTCTGAGTCTGTTGGTTGGAATTTGTTAAAATTTTGATATTTATTACAGTGGATATATTCAAACACACTGCCAAAAAAATAAGAAAATTAAATGAGCAGATCAAATTTTACCTGAAGTGTATGGTACCACCTTAAATGCCAGTCAACCTATCGTGAACACGTCTATTGCTGATGTTTTATTGTACAATGACGAACGTAACAAGAGGGGGGATTTGTATGTTATTCATATGTTAAACACCACCACAATTGTGTGCTTGTCCTGCACAATGCCAGGTTATAGATTTGTCATCAATTTCTTTATTTAAAGAATTTGCAATAAGTTTACTTCAAAGCTATGTCGCTAAAATATATCACGAGTAAAAAATATCTATGACGGGGGCGGGCGAGTTATAGGATGGCTCCGTCTACGGGGATTTTTCATTTCAGTAGCCTAGAGGCCCAAAAAAAGGTGATAATCCGACCCTGGCTATGATGAAGATATGATGTATTTTTATATGTCACACACATTCGCGATATTGATAGTACTTCACGACTTCAGCGCATGAGTGGGTCATCTTTAATCCATTTATAAAGGTTAAAATGTTTCTCATTAGGTAGATAGAAATCATTTAAAACCTTTTGTCATTTGATCTCCTTGAACTCAGCTTCAACTCTATCCCCCTGAATGGGTCAGTTCTATTTATGAAAATATTATTTTCTATTATTATAGAAGACTGACATTCGTGACAACTCGGTAGATTCCGTTCATTCAGAACCCCCTCGTCCGTATTACTATAACTGTCAATGGCCGTTCTCTCGGGTCCGTCATGGCCACGATCGTATGGTAGTTAGATTTACAACTACCTATGCAATCAGTGCCTATCACCACTGATGTTGTGAATTCGAATCTCGATCAGGGCGAAATGTACAACATTATGTAATAAAGTTTGTCAATGACTTTCAGCACTGAGGTCGGTGGATTTCTTCGTGTACTCCGGTTTCCTCCACCATTAAAACTGACCACCACGATACAACTGAAATATTGTTGAAATATATTAAACACCATCAAACAAACAAAAAGTCAGTGAAAGTTCTTTCGGAAATCTCAACATTGTTGGTGGGGGAAGGGCGGTGTTTATTGTAGTATCAAAATAGGTGCACACAGTTAGAAGTATGATCTAATATTAGACTAGACAGTTGTAATGTCACGTGGTGATAAAGTATTTTTATTCAGGAATAAGAAATGAACCAATAATGACATTTTATTGAAAATAAATATATAAACAGAAAGTTACAAAAGGGAAGTTTTAATTTCGTACCACGAACGCCTGTGATTCTCGTAAGCAACAAATTGTCAGGAAAGTGTGTTAATGGGTCCTTACACGACAGAGACAATTGCAGCAACTCATCCGAGACCGAGTAGTTCTCGTAAGCAACAAACTGACAGGAAAGTGTGTTAGTGGGTCGTTACAAGACAAACTTTTTCTAGTGACAATAAAAGTAGCCTTCCATTGGTTATTCCTAGTTCAACAGCACCCCTCATTGGTAATTTACATACTTGATTTGTTGTATGTAATGTTGATCTCGCCATGGATTGGTTTGTTTTATTGGCGTTTATAGCCACTTTCTGCAATTTTCAGTCTTACCAGATGACCAAACTTCTTGCAAAAAAGGGGACAGGACAGGTATGATATCTTGAACCAAAACACGTGAGGTGGGTATGGGGTCATGAACTCAAATGAAGGGTGATAGATTTGTCAGAAGCCAAAGAGCTCAACCAATCAACTACACAGACAAGTGAAATAAAATACTGCTCATTTCCCGTTACAAATAAATAAATCAATCAATCAATCAATCAATCAATCAATCAATCAATCAATCAATCAATCAATCAATCAATCAATCAATCAATAATCAATCAATCAATCAATGTGGTATCTCTTATAATTCTGTTCACCTATTTTATCTATTCCAGTATGCAAACCATTATATCTGCCGACTGACAGCACATTTATTTTGTCGAATTATAGCCTTCATGCTTCGACAGTACAAGTGGGTTGTCGACAGTTTGGACACAGACTTACAGCCGGTGAACAACTCATAACATGTACTACTGCTGGCGCTTGGACGTCTAGCCAAACGAATTATACATGTAAATGTAAGTATGCAACTTGTAATTTTTAAGAAAATGTGAAGTAAATCAAGTCGTTTAAGGGTTTATAAGCCAAATTACCTACAATATTTTGCATGTCAGTTTTGAAAGCTTGCTCTCATCCTGTCATAAAGCTTGCTCTCATCCTGTCATAAAGCTTGCTCTCATCCTGTCATAAAGCTTGTCCCCATTGATCTACCTTTTTATTAAGATAATATGCATTCAGGTAAATTATACAAAATTGGAAATGATGTATTATAGCTCATTGATTGTTGGTATGACTATGTAAGCGTACTTTTCCGGTGTGTAGAATTTCCGGTTAGGGTTAGGGTTAGTGTTAGGGTTAGCACTAGTGTAACTTGTCCTCTGGAAAGAATACACTGTTGGAAAGAAAACACTGTTACAACTATTCCCCTAATCAAATTACTGATGATTGGGAGATTAGGATTATGGTGCTTAACGCCACATTCAGCAATATTTCAGTTATATCGTGACGATCAGTTTTATTGGTGGTCGAAACCGGGGTATCTGAATAAAACCACTGACCTACCACTGACAAACTTTATCACATAATACTGTATCGAGTCCACCTCGCCAGCAGCGGGAATTTATCTCACAACTTTTTATGGTGATAGACCCTGATTGCACTGGTAGTTGTAAATCCAACTACCAACCGATCACAACCACGACGGCCTTTCAGTGTTATTGGTGGGTGTAATCAGGGTATCTAAAATCTAAATAAAATCACCGACCGGAAGGACGTCTTAAAGGGATATTAAAGCTCGTTTTAACATATATTTTTTCAACTCTTGACGAAGGTTGTTTCTTTTCAATTTAATTATAAAAACAATCCAAAAATACTTTGCACTCCCATATAATCCCTAATATTGTTAAAATATCATTTAAAGGGTCGAAATGAATTTTTGTCTAGGAAGCAAAAAATTCAATCAATGGAAAAACCCAGAGAAAACCGCATGACATGAAAGAATTATCAACGAATTATGTCACTTTTACAAAGATTCATTGATGAAAACCGGGATAATTGATCATAAATATCATTTATTGAACTAATTGCAAGTTTTCATGAGATAAAAAAAATACCAAAATGAGCTTTAGTATCTCTTTAATTTTTATTAAATAAGATGGTATCGAGTACACCTCACAATGAGCGGGAACTTTATTGGTGATATGAAGACTAATTGCATAGAGATAAAACTGTGTTGTTATAACAATAGTGGTTAAAGTTGTTAAAGTTGAAGAATTTCAGAAATGAATATATGAAAACGCTATTTTCTGGGGTTAGGAGTTAGGGTTATGGTCTTTAACGTTATTTTCAACACTATTTCAGTTATCGTGGCGGTCAGTTTGATTAATGGAGGAATCAGGAGTGTCCGGAGATAACCACCGACCTGTCGCAAATCACTGACAAATTTATCTGATGATGCATAGAGTACACCTCGCCTAAGCGCTATTCGAACTCACAACTTCAGTGGTGATAAACAAAGGTTGTATAGGTACCATGCAATCAGGACCACGATGACCCGCCATTTTCTGGAATATCATGGCCTTTATAGAAGAGACCAAACCATATCGACTGGTTTCTGGTAATATTCCTTACATACAGAGAAATCAAACACACCTCACGAATCATCTTCCCCACAATTTACTGACTCAAACGAACTTGTATACAGAGAAAGGATGAGAGTTTTTGCAGACATTCTGTCGCATTCGTAGAATAAAATGGAAAAAATACAACATCGTCGGAACAACTCCAAAATCATGTCTTCAATCGTAGAAAGGGACAATATCTACACACCTCGTACACCAATACATGACCACCCACCTGAAAGTATTATAATATACATAAGATGCAAGTTGTGTTGCGGTGTTATGAGATGCTCACAATTGTTGATTTCTCGATCCCTGCCATGTCAAACTATGTGTTTTTACACCGAAATTTCCGTTCGTAATTTAATTATCTTTTCGGTTTTCTTTGATTTTTTCAGGGAATGGTGATTTAAATACATACGAGAAATTAATCATTGGTACTTCAGCGGCTGGAGGTGGCGCTTTATTATTTGGTTTCCTGTTGATCTGTTGTATAGCTGTTAATGTCAAAGACAAAAGGTAGATAACTCATTTATAACATACAGATGGAACATCGTGGTTTTTTTTTAACAAAATCCACGTCTCCGTCAGGGAAATTTATCTTTTTCAACGTTTGTTCCGTCACGGAAAACACGACGGAGATCAATCATGCAGGTAAACTGATGTTTTTCATCCACGGTGGTATCTTTGTGAACAGATTGTGGAAAGGATTAGCATTTATCATTTCAATCAATATGTGTGTTTTTACAAGATAGCGTGGAAATTACATTTACTAGTATATATGTCTTAACTTTGTTTTGGGTCTTTGTAGATTACTAATTTATTACACTTTATTTGACTCTCGTGCAACTCGGTGACAAAACCAATATATACATGTATAATAATATTCCAAAATATCTGAAACTACAAATACACATTCCTTAAAAACCCCATTAAAACCTTATCTAGTATATAGAATAGCCTGATAAGACATCCATTTTCAAAAATGACAAAATTTTCACTGATAATTCTTAACTTAATTTATAGACTTTATTGATCTGTGAGTTTTGTAGCTGATATGCATGAGGATGGAGGACATTATCATCATTGTTGTACCATTAAATTGCTTTGAGGGCCTAAATGCATCCTATTTTAATTGTGCATGTGTTGTTAACACAAGCCACCAGATGTACAATTTTGTTTTGAAATTTTCAGTAAAGTACTACCCCAAATAGCTAAAAATAGATACAATGATCAAACCGACAGCCAATCACAACTTAGGCTATCTATGTCTGTGAGAGAACATTTATGATTTGACAATTTATTTTGTAATCTTAAGTTTATGAATTTCTAAAATAAAATCATGTTACCACCGGGAGGGGTAAGTGGGGGGGGGGGTAATAAGTACTAGGTTATTGATACAATCAGAGACTAATGTTAGTCGCTTACCGAAACAGGTAGGAGAACGATTTTAAAACAGTTAATATGACACAGAGGTAATTAGAGTTATCCCCCTTTCTATGCTGGTAATTTTATTTACTGAATGATGAGGGTTTGCAAAAGTTTTCATTGAATGGTTTACGTCTATTTAAGCCAATAATGCAGAATTTAAACTTATATTTAACAGGTCTACGACCAAGAATAACAAGCTATAATCATTTCTACTCAAGAGACAAAATCTGAAAATAAACATAAAACACAAAAAACGAATAAAATGTATAATGTACTTAATATGTTAATGCTATATTATGTAAATTGAATGTAAATAAATCAAGGGTTAGAGGTTATGGTGTTTAACGCCACTTTCAAACAATAACCTTTAACCCCGGATTTCTTTACATTCAATTGTCAATTATGTTGTTTTAAACATACACGTGGTAGTCTATGTCATTTTTAGATGATGAATGATTTTTGTAGTTTTTGGATTTTGGTTTTTTGCTTTGTTTTCGTAAATGAACTTACATAGATTTATTGTTTGATTGGTTGACTGTTCAACGTCACGTGAGTAATATTTCAGCTATATTCATGTGGGAGAAAACATTTTCAAACAATAATACATGTAATTGAAACGTTGGTGCTGGGATAGGCCTTATAAGATGGTTCTATATGATGGACATATATGATGGGCATATAAGATGGGTCTATATAAAGGGCCTATATGATTTGGGCTATATTGATTTCCATAACTAAAAGATGTGATGATGGATATTATACGGTCCCTGCAAAGGTCCACCGCTAAAATCTCAAACACTCTTGCATGCTGCATCGAAATTCCTTAGTTTAAAATTCAATACATAATATTCAGAGGATGAATGTACGCCCCTGAATTCCATATGTATGTCATAACGTAGAGCGTTTGAACCCGAATTTCATGTGACAACTTGTTTTGTTGTAACTGATTGTAGAGTCTTGGAAACCGAATTGATTTTGTTGTCACGTGATTTTGAAGTCTTTTCAAGTTTAACTGTATGGTTATCATGATGACTATATCGTTGTTAAACGGGGGTTAGAGGTCATTTGATTCACTATCCAAATTTATATTATATTTGAAATATTAATTAATGCTACGGGTAAAAACTTGTATCAAAACAGGAACAAAATGGCGTCCGATTTTTCGTTTCGGACATCCCAAGTTATGACGTACATTTCACCCCCTGTTATTGGAATCGGTGATTACAAGATTTCGTTGTCTTTAAACAATGTTTGGTGGAATGGCTTTGTATGGATATGACATCGTCGGTAACCCACGGCTGGATTTACTCCGAGACTCTCCGGTCATTACATGACGAGTGGAGAGTAAGCCATGCGTTTTCGACGATGTCATATGGTGACTATCAATGTAATTCACATGACATATTGAGATTTCTTTCTCAATGTAAAAAAAATAAAATCAGATATGTATTCCTTGATATACTTCATACGGCCTGAATGTGTTGTCTTTATGATATAACATTGGAAAGGGAGGTAACTCTTCTACTTGTAATCTTGAAAATCACCCCCGTAAATGCATTATATGTTTTCATATTTTGGAGTGAAAATTTTAATATAAAAGTAATAATATTTGTTGATACGATTTTCTAAAGTCTAAAAACGGAAATAGAAAAATTGCTATCCAAGCCAATCAGCAGGCAACAGAAAAGATACTTCCGATGAAACTCTAAAAGAATTTTTTTTTTCATAGTAGGACAAGTTCAGTTGAAATATTTTTCTGAAACTGAAATATTTTTTCCGAATTCCATAGAGGAATTCCAATATTTAAACCACATAGTCTGAAAAGAGCAATATACATGAATCATTGTTTAAAGACAGTACTGGTATGTCAAATGTTATTCCATTCTTCCCTTCAGTATAAAATGTTTTGGTGTAAGAATTTATCCCCAATGTTTTACTATCAATAGACATGTTGCACATTCCAGATATGATTCTAAAATTATATGTTTTTAGTACATGTTTTGCACGAGTTATTTCCCCTATGATAGACAAAATGGTACCCGGTCTAGCTAGAGCAATGGAAAGAGCAAGGAATGATTTGAATACAATTTTCTCATAACTTGTAGATGTTCGAACCTTGTAATAATTAGAGCATAATTCTATATCAAATAGAAATTCACAAGTTGTTATTTTGGGAAAATATATATGTTATTTTCATAGGAACTTTTAATGGTATGGGACCCTTTTAATCGTAACTACTCGGTAATTCTCGCTACCCTTCCAATAACGTTATTGGAAGGGCAGCGAGAATGGCCGAGTAGTTACGATTGGCACCATTTTGCCCGTCTTAAAGGGAAATAACTCCTGTATCAAAATATAATTTTGTAATCAAAGTTGGTAATGTGAAAAATTGTCTATTCCATGGTGGTTTGGGAGCATCATTTGCATGTTGATGTGGTGTTGAGTTTATTACTAATACCCATTTCAGGAAAAGTGAAAATGACGTAGACAGTTATCCCCCCTCTGCTATTAATGAGAAGGTCGGATATGCTCAATATGGTAACGGGTTTGGTGACGGAGGCGGTGGTGGTGGTATAAGCGGTTATCGTCCAAGTGGAAAATATGAAAAACAGATAATAGCAGATTCTCGTTCGGATTACCGTCAAGAACCAATGAAGCGTGACCCTATTCTATGGTCCAATGCTAGCGCTAGTCATCAAAGGTTTGTTTTGTGGTGCAAAATTGGTTCTTAATTAGTTAGTACTGGCTCAAATAAAAATAACAATACTAGTTGTGGAAAAGACATTAGGGTATAACATATATAATGGATTTCGCGCCAATATAGAATCAGAATAAATTGTTTTTATCAGGGTAAACTGAAATTAAAAAAAAAGTCATAAGTCAGTTCTAAGAACAGTCAGAAATTAGGCAAAACAATTGAAAGAAATTAATTAAAAGAATAGTGATAAATGAGAAGTCAGGTAAAAGAACAAATACCATGAATTAAAAAAACTGATAGCAATTAAATTAAAGAACAGTCTGACATCAATTAAACAGACTGTCAAAAGAAATGCTGTAATGCATATTGTTTTAAAGTTACGTGCATTAGTTATATCTCAACCGGGTACTGAAAAGTGTCATACAATTGATGATTACATCTCACCTGGGTGTTACAAAGTATCATACTCTCCTTTTTGGCACATGTGATGCCTAAAAGAAATAAAATGTATAAATAAAAGCTTTAAGGTGGTACCTAACACTACAGGGAGATAACTCTTTAAAATCAGTTGAACGTTTTGATCATATGAAGTTTGTATGCAAATTTCAAGCATCTCGGTGGATAAAAACCACAGAGATAAAAGCTGCTATGTGGCTAGTGAATTTATAGCTCTGAGTCTGTTGGTTGGAATTTTAAAAATTTTGATATTTATTACAGTGGATATATTCAAGCACACTGCCAACAAAAATAAGAAAATTAAACGAGCAGATCAAAATTTACCTGAAGTGTATGGTACCACCTTAAGCTACAGAATTCAACCAGTACCAGGGGCTACTTTACTTCTCTTTTGTACTGTACATGAAATATATTCTAATTACCCTTTTGGTATCTTCAGACTCGTCTTAATCTTAATTAATAAAAGAACTTGTGTGACCGCATCATTTTACGTAGAGAGGAGATTTGGGTCCATAAAACTAGTTTACCCCCGCCACTTTGTATTCAAGTGCCTGTACCAAGTCAGGAAAGGGAGCGGTCATGTATTTGTGTGTTATGGGAATCGATTTTTCCTCTTTTTACGATTTTGGTGTTTGATTATGGAATTGTTCCGACAGTGTGGTAATCTTTGTGTTTCACTTTATTATTTATTTTAAAGGGATGTGGTAAAAACAGACGAAACTAGTGGGTATCATTTTTATACTGGTAAAAATCCGTCCGCACAGCATGATAATAGAGCATTTGATCGTAACGACTACGATAGAGGTTCCGGATATAGAGACAATGGTTACCATGGAACAAATTATATACAAGGAAAACGGGAAGATTATAGATGGTAAATATCATTAGCAGAATAATTCTTAAAGGTACCCGATTTTTCATTTTTTAGGAAAATACATCGTGAATTTTGCTAATTTCGGTAATTTACGAATCTTTTTTAATTAAAATTTAATGACTGAATAATATTAGATTTAGTTTTTGTAAGGATTACCTTTATATATGATCATTTTCAGCCTAAATGTATTGTAACGAGAAATCAACGATCAGAAAAATTGGTGGAGCAAGCAATATATATATTTCAAAATAACGAACAAAACGAAACAAACATAAAATTACAAAATTACAAAAGACAAACATCTCAAGTCTTGGGGATTTCCTTCACCGGAACACCTTCTGTAATATATATATTTTTTTCAATTCAATGCGAGGGTTGGGATTTTACTGGTATGTGGAAAGCACTTGCATGATCGCATTTTTCACTAAAAGTGGAGGTTTAGACCCATGCATAAAACTAGCTTAATCCCGCCACTCTTGATTGAAGTGCCTGTACCAAGACAGGAAGGTGAGTGGTCGTGTGTTTGTATGTTGGGAGTGTCGATTTTGCCGCTTTCTACGATTTTGAAATTGATTTTATACTTGTCTCGAGTGTGTTATATTTCTTTTTACTTTTTTAATTAAAAACAATTTTTTATTTAATTTCTTGCTAGGTAATAATTGGTGAGTATAAAAAAAAAGTTGATTAAGCTTGATACGACTGACAAAGATGCATTAACAATGTTGTGGAATATATTTATTGTATTTAACAAATAAATGTGTGATAATTTATACATAATTATTTCATGGCACTTCTATAGATCTTAACCACATGCGCCTATGACCAGGACCCCCTTTTTTACCTCTCATATGACATGCCATAGGGTGCCCGCTATATATTTGTTTAATTTACTGTTTTATTTCAATTTTTTTTCCATTGAATATATCCAGCTTACTATCAAATGTCAGTTCT
This sequence comes from Gigantidas platifrons, assembly GCA_002080005.1. NCBI lineage: Eukaryota > Metazoa > Mollusca > Bivalvia > Mytilida > Modiolidae > Gigantidas > Gigantidas platifrons. The sequence continues at coordinate 231,108 of MJUT01002401.1, forward strand.
AGAGTAACACGTGGGTGCCACTAGTGGAGCAAGAACTGCTTACCCTTCCAGAGCACCTGAAGTAATCCCCGGTTTTTAGTAGGGTTCGTGTTACTCGATCTTTAGTTTTATATGTATGTTTTGTAGATCGTTGTTTGTCCTTTTGTACTTTTTGTTGGCCATTGTGTTGTGTGTCGGTCTTCAATTTACGGATTCTGATTACCTCCCTTTGTTATCTTCAACCTCTTCTTCTAGATAATCTGCACTAATATAGGAATATAAGTATATAATATTCAATGGGGGAAAATGAAATAAAACAGTTGAAATTAAAAAAATATATAATGGGGCGCCCTATGGGGGATATCATATGAGAGGTACCTATGGGGACTCTGTCCAAAAATACATGTGATCTTTACCTTTAAATAACAAAAATAATATAATCTCTTTCAAACCTCTGTGTATCGCTTATGTGGTGTAATGGACAGCGTATGCATGCTCGACTCCTCATGGCGGGGTGTACTCGATAAAACATTATGTGATAAAGTTTGTCAGTGACTTGCGGCAGGTCGGTGGTTTTCTCCGGGTACTCCATCAATAAAACTGACAGCCACGATATAACTGAAATATTGTTTAAAGTGGCGTTTAACACCATAACCCCAACACTAACCCCTGCGGTAAACACACAGCATTAAGGAGTATGAGCAAAACCTATTTGGGTGGAGTCATGATAATGTGCTCGATTTCAATGACATGTGTTTTTGGTGTATTGCCGTTTGAACAGTGAGCTAGTTCTAAAAACAACAATCACTCACTCACTCCTTGAGAACTCCGTCGTCATGTTAACCTCGGAATATATAAATAGAACCTAGATTATCTAGCGTGTGAGGATTAAACCCCTTCCTAAGTTCTACGCATGTTTCCGATAGTTGGGCGGTATAACAAAATATACAGCAAACTTCTCTTAGGTCCGGCGCAATCTGCAAATCTCGGGAAAATCCGCATCTCTCCTTTTATCCTATTTGATGAAAGAACGGAATTGGCCGAATTCTGACGAGTGACGTTGGGTGTGGACTGCTCCACCCCCCCCCCCCCCTTTATAGGGAAGAATTCCACGCTCCTCTGCACGATGAGTACCACTGTCTAGGATTCCTGTATCAGCTCATATGAGCCACAGCTCGATACAAGTGGTAGTTTAGGACAACATTTCCCTACGGTAGCCATTATGTCATCTTTTTTCTGTGCAAAATCAAATATTTCAGTCATAAAGCAATTCCATGGTCACATGTTAACCTAGAAACTGAGTTATTGTTTTGTTTATAACCTTGTTCTCGTCGCATGCATGAATGATATTGGGCGTGTGCCCGTCCTAAAATTTGCAAAGTATGTTATAAAGCATTAAATTGATCGGAATACTAGTAATGGCTGTAATATATCAACCTCCAGAGCTTGCGGGGTGGTATGTGTGCGTTTGGGGTCTCCTGTTGCATCTACTTAATCCCTACCCTGTACCCGGTGAGCACCCTAGGCGATTCCCCAAAACCCTCGACTGGATGTTACACACCTAACGCCAAAATATGGGTCTGCGCATGCGCCGTGAATCTTGCTATTAACACTATTTACTTAAAGCTAAACAAAAATGTGTCTATTGTTTTTTAATGTACCAAGAGCTAACCTAATGATAGCCTATTAAATAGGACGTGAAATAATGTCCACCATTGTGGTTCACTTACTATGGGTGAAAGCACATAACGTTTGTTGCAAGCATAAAATACAACACAAAGCAACAAGGTTTTAATAAAGTGAACGAGATGTTTTTGTTTAAGCGAGAACTTTTTAAAACTAAACCATGGTGAGAACAAATTATTTGGTTTCATAGATCGTAGATCGTGAGTTCCTGCTCGGGTCAGATCAAACCAAAGACTATAAAATTGGTATATGTTGCTTCTCCGCTAAGCACGCAGCATTATTTAAAAAGCCATACCAAAGACTTGCTAGCCCGGAATCAGGATAATGTGTTCGAGTGCATGGGGCGAGCGGCATGTTTACGCGCGGACTGTTGTTTCAAGTTGGGACCTATATTCCCATCAGCTTTGTTTGTTGTCATTTCTATGGTTAAGTAGTACGTTGATGTTAAATAATAAAGCAATGAACTGTATTGTTATTGAATATATTGTCGACCATTACTGTTTAAGCTTCTCCTGTTTAACCACTACACCACCGAGGCGTTCTCATAATAAACATATGTCATGAAATCTATACCATGCGTCAAACAGATGTATTTAACCACCTTTTGCTACTTGGTACTGAAGATTTTTTTCTGGCTATGTCCGAATTTGGTATGGTAAATCTATTGGGAGTTATCGTTCTTTGTGCACGTTTGAGTTGTTTTATTCTTGTGTTAATACTGTACATTTTAACAGTGTTAGTTCGTACATATGTTTAGCTTATTCAAGATATAACATGCGATTAATTGTGGAATCGAATTCACAGAGTAGAAAAAATAAAAATAGCAAAAACGGTTCCAATATTTATGCACGTTGAATTTTTACAACAGACCGCATTTTAGCTGGATTTACGACATGTGTAATCACTACCTATCACCAAAATGTTGTGAGTTCGAATCCCGATCACGGTGGGTGTACTCGATACAACATTATATGATAAAGTTTGTTAGTGACTTGCGGCAAGTCGGTGGATTTCTCTGGGTACTCCGGTTTCCTCCACTAATAAAATTGACTACCACAATATAGCTTAAATATTGTTGAAAGTGGCGTTAAACACCATGACCATACTCCTCCCTGGAATTTTATGTTCAATGTCTATCCCTGGTTATTTTTTTTTCACAATAAAGACATCTTGTATAATATATTTTCTTTATTTTACAGGAATGGGCAACTACCTCGTGCACATATGCCACGTGACGACAGATACAATAGACAATATTAATTGTATGCATATTAACTTTAACCCCAAAAATGTGGTCTACAAAATGTTTTTATACACGTTGATATTACAATGCAATGTAAGGTGCTTCAAGATCTCCTAGGACCTTGATTAGGTTGCACAAGATTGTATTATCTCAATCGTTTTTTAAGATATATGTATTAAAAAATTGAAAATAAAAAGTTTCATGAGATATTTAAGCGTATAATCTATTCCAATCCAGTAAAAAAGAAGACACGGTAATTTGCCGCCTATTTGATATTAGTAACATAGAAATAAGATATTATATTTGGTTTGATATTTTACATCTGTATGTATGCATTTTCTTATAAGAGTTATCCCCCTTCGTCCGTTGAATGAAATAAAACGGATCGTAGAGGCATGCGCCTAAAATAGTGACAAATATTTTTCTTCATTTAAATTTGATATTTAAGTGTATGGTTGTGTTGAAAGACCTACATTTTAATCATTAGATAGATATTCAAAAATATCAAACATAATATCAGTGCTGCGTCATTGTTTTAGAAAAAAGGAAAATGTTATGTTTTCATTCTATATTTAGCCTAAGTATTACATCAAAACGTCATTTCGTCTTAACATATAAGGTAGTTAACCTGTCGTGTCATATTCAAGATACAAGGTTGTGATTCTATATTATATTATAGAATTTTCATTGATAAATATATGCATGCTTAATGGTGTAAATCACATGTCAGGTAAGGAAGTCATATGATTGTCATGTGATTGTCATGTGATACATGTATATCTATCGAAAGGTTTTAATTGTCATCAACTTATGTCAAGGATAAGATATACTCTCAGTCAATCTAGGTAAAACTAGGAGACCACCATTGTGCTGCTTGATCAATTATTTATTATATACATGCATTTTATTCATATTATTCATATTAACTGTATCTATGTTATACTTGTAGTCAAATTAAAAATTTAATCAACAAATTTATTTTTATCGAAAATGTTCAATCACATGTATAGCACAACGAACTAATCCTGTCACGTGACCGGCTTCGTAACTTCGAAATGTTAGTGAACAACCCAAGTTAAAGTTTCCATAATTTGTGATTTTATATTAATAAAGAGAAATTCTATTATCTCGCTGAAAATCTCCCTTTTGAAAAGAGATTTTGTCATTAGTTCTTCCCTAAATGTCTTGTATATTATTTCAAGCAAAATTTTAACTTAAGATACAAATTGTATACATTGTATTTTATGGATTCGAAATTTTGAAAAACGGGGAAGGAAAAAAAGGGAAAAATGTCTTGCAGAGTGTTTCAAGCGAATTTCACATTTTAGGCCCCTTTTTTTTGTCTTTGTATATTGTATACATTGTGTGGATTCGAAGTTTTACCAAAACGGGTAAGGGAAAAGGGAGGGGATACATATCAGAGAAAAACATATTTGTTTACTGGTTCAGGAGAGTACTATATTATTGACATTTATTATGCAATGCGTATCATTATAAAACAACGAATCACGTCATATATATTATAATCATTTTAAGTTGACATTATGGAAAGGACATCGGTAAAACATATTTCAAAAAGGGGGAGGGGAATGTGAGCAAAATAATAACTCAATACAATGTATTATTATTTTCGAAAAGGGCCGAGAATGAATTTAGCTATTCTTATGGGTCGTGTGAACATTGTTTTGTTTTAGAAACATCTTTGCACTTTCAGGGATGATTCTGGTTAGAAAATAAAATAACTGAAAAATCAATGAAAAATAGCTCAAACCATCTACACCCCCTTTTAAAAAGGTCATTTTTGACCTGTTCTGACTGTGTCGTGAAATTTTTTTCACAATAAAATAGCCGAAATCAGTTAAGCAACTGAAAAACCCATCCCTGCACTTTATAGAGAAATACGTTTTGTCGCTGCCTTGCTAGTGAATGTATTCCTGTAGTTTAAGACAATATACTTATCTTGTGTAGTACACTGATGTTAACTTACTTATATAATTGTAACAGACATATTATGTAAGAAACTTTTGCTTTAAAATATTTTCTTATTAAATTTTACACCTCACATGTTTTATATTCATGATTTAATTTCCCTCTCATATCGGTTTGATTTAGAGTTATGGTGTTTAACGCCACTTTCAACAATATTTCAGTTATATTGTTGCGGTCAGCTTTATTGGTGGAGGAAACTGGAATACCAAGAGAAAGCTACTGACATGTCGTAAGTCACTGACAAACTCTTATCACATAATGTTGCAGCTAGTACACACCACCATGAACGGGATTCGAACTCACAACATTAGTGGTGATTGCCCAGGTTGCTATAAATCCATCTACCATACGATCACGAGCACGAAGACCCCCTTCTTTCATATCGCCAAAACAGCATCGGTGGTGCAATGGTTAGCGCGCTAGCCTCGAGTGCGGTAGATCGTGGATTCAAGCCCCGGTCTGGACAAACCAAAAGCTTGTAAAATTGGTATTTGCTGCTTTCCCCTAAGCATACAGCTTTAAGGAGTAAGAACAAAGACTTGGCTGGCTCGGAATCAGGATAATGCGTCTGAATGGGACGACATGTTTATCCGCGGACTGTTGTTTCAGTGAGCTAGCACTATAAAAATCCAACTAAGCGTGTTGGCATAATACAAAGCGGACCTCGTCTCATTGAAAATTAGCTTGTTCTCGCCTTAATACAGCTGAAAAATGGTTGAGTTGGCGTTAAACAACAATCACTCACTACATATCACCATTCTCGTGATAGAAGAAGTCAGAGTTTTTCTAGGAAACAGTATGACTATTGCTGCTACATGTATATACTATAATGGAGCAATAATTCAAGTGTTATGGAGATAGGGTTTCCAAGAAATTTAGAAAATATAATTATATTTCCTACCTGCTATATCCAAGAAGAAATGTGCGGAACCTTGTGCATAATTCTTTGTTAATTTCTATCTTTTCAGCTCATATTACCCATATTGACAACGAGTTTTGTTCTTTGTAAGTCCGTCTGTCCGTCGTTGTCGCCATTATCTCATATTTTGATCATCTTCCCTGACGCTACTGTCCCGATTAGATATATATATATATATATATATATATACTTTGCAGGTGCATCTGTGTCCCTTAGTAAGAAGTATTCATTTAAAATGATGGCAAAATAAATTTTTTTATGTTTTCACAAAAATGGGGCCGCCGTGATCGTAATCATATAATAGTTAGATTTACAACTACATCAGTTATACAAGCAGTGCATATCACAACTAAAGTTTTGAAGTGAGCTCGAATCACGCTGATGGCGAGGTGTACTCGATACAACATTATGTGATAAAGTTTGTCTGTGACTTACGGCAGGTCGGTGGTTTTCTTCGGGTGCTCTGGTTTCCTCCACCAATGAAACTTACCACCACGATATAACTGGCAAATTGTTGAAAGTGGCGTTAAACACATTAGCTCACACAAATGGCACATGGGAAATCGTAAATCATTGAATACTGGTCGCTGAAGCTAGCCTTAATTCGATATATATGTAATGTATCTCCGTAGCAATAGAAAAGTTTGCTAACCAACATTTCTTTTCAAATTATTACAGATAAAACGTGCACCATACATACAACAAAATTGAATTAAACGACCTATAATAAGTATGTCATCCCGACCTTGACATACTCCCCAGAGAAGAGAAAATTAACGACTGGTTAACAGGGCAGAGATTAACGATGCTAAATTATTAAACTGGTACCAATGTAAAACAGCAGACTATCTTCTGAAGATGACACAAAATCAATCGGCAACCCTACTAGTGAGAAAACAAAAGAAACACTAAAATCATTCGTTGCCATGGCAACAAACCTATTGTAATTACAAAATTGTCCGATATTGGAGAAAATTGGAAATATATGGTGATCGACCGCTGGTAGATTTGTTTTTAAAATAGTTAATACTCAACAGAGTTGGTTAATTAACTGAATTATTTATGTTTTATTGTCAAATCTTAGAATAAGCTGATTGACATGTGATCCTGATGTTCTTTTGCAGCAAACACGCAGTATTCTGGGAATTGTAAAAAAAAAAAAGATTCACAATTTTAGTTTACGGCAGCTAGGTTTTGAAAAAAAACAATATCTGATATAACATGGCCACTGGACCAGACTTAAAATATTAAACTTAGTGTCAAAGTCATTAATCGTGTTCTTTTGCAGGCGAACACGCAGTATTCTGGGAATTGAGAGAAAAAAAAAAAAAAAAAAAAAAAATACATAAGTATTGGTTTAACGACATATCTAGATGTTTAAAATCTAAAAACAAAATCTTACAAAACAACATGCCCACTGGAACAGACTTGATGTCAAAAATTAAACTTGATGTCAAAATCATTAATCAATGACATTTCGCCTCAGACGCACAAGGGGCCATCGTGGTCGTGCTCGTATGGTAGTTGGATTTACAACCACCTGTGTAATCAGTGGCTATCACCACTGATATTGTGAATTCGAATCTCGATCAGGGCGTGTTGTACAACATTATGTGATCAAGTTTGTCAGTGACTTGCTGGAGGTCGGAGATTTTCTCCGGATCCTCTGGTTTCCTCCACCAATAAAATTGACCGTCACGTTATGACTGAAATATTATTGAAAGTGACGTTAAACACCATCACGCAAACAAGCAAACAGTTATCAATTGACTATAAAAAAAAAACTCACTTTATACTGCCAAATCTATACACGCGGTCACCTCTATTAAGCGGTCACTCGTATTAAAATGTCACCTTTTCATTGTCCAGTCATAAAAAAATCATACAAATGGAACCTCTTTTAAGAGGCTACCTGTATTATAAGCGTGCGGTAGATCGTGGGTTCGAGCCCCGGTTGGGTCAAACCAAGACTAAAAAAATGATGCTTCTTCGTTAAGCACGTATCATTACAGAGAAAGATCAAATACTGGTTGGCTCAGAATCGGGATAATGTGTCCGAGTGGAGCGACATGCTTACCCAAAGTGAGGTAGCAGTATTAAACCCAGCTCAGCGTGTTGGTCAAGAACAAAGTGGACCTCATCATCGTCATCATCATCATCATCATCTCATTGAATTTGTTCTCGCCATGATCAAGCTGAAAATGGCTGAATTGGCGTTAAACAACAATCACTCACTCTTTGGCCTAATGATGACCTCTTAATACAGGTTTGACTGTAGGTATTTTCATGATTTCGACAAAATGATATATTTTTGTTGGTATCGGTGGAATGGATGACCATTACCGTTAAAACAAAATTTGGTCACGTCACGATATATAGCTGAAATACTGCTCATGTTGGGGTTGAACAGCAATCGCTCAATCAATCAATCAATCAATCAATCAATCAATCAATCAATCAGCTGAATCGTTCTTTTCATAATGATAGTTTAAACAGTGATGTTCAACCATTTCCCCAATATCAACAAGAACGACAACTAATTTTCACCTCAAATCATTTGAACTAAAACAAATACCACGGCATATATACCGATGGAAATTCAGGTCAGGCACAAACATGCGGAAGGGTTAAACCGGTGTATATGATGCCAACATACTCCTGATAATTGGATACCCAACGGTAATACAGATATAAAAAAGAAACAATAAAATACTAGCACAGATTAGCTTCCACCCAAAAAAACAACCCTAGGATCTGGTTTGAAATGTCTTATTCCCTTACGCGTATCTTGTTACATCAGTTTCTTATCTGAAATATTCTTTTTTTCATAAGAAGCATAGATTTCAAGGAACATGCTGTCTAACGCGCTACACATAAGACGTCAAGCATCGTTCTCCAAATACCACAGAACTATATGGAAGCCGGGAACTGGCTTTTTTTTGTCTCTTTCTTTTTTTTTTAATAAAATTTTCGCCTTTTCAAATTAGAGCTTACTATATACATTTTATTCAAAAGATTTATACACAACATGTATTCATGGTATTCTATGACGGTCACAAAATATCACATGATACATCACACATTTAATAGCTATCGTTGTCAACAATTTATTTGAACAGTTTGTAATTTTCCTGATAATAATATCGGATAACTCATTGTAATGACCGCCATTTTAAATAACATTCTAGTCATTCTTGTCATAACTAATTAAACATCGCTGATGGGTATGAGTAAAAGAAAGATGTATAATTGTGGTAGGACGTCCATAATTTCATCTAAGTGTCACTTATCAACCGATTTCCATTAACGTACGAGTGTAAGGCTCAATAGTATTTACTGCTTCTATAGCAACCCTTGTTAGCGGGATACGTGAAACAATAGTTTCTCTGGTTATCGATATCATATCGTGTCTTCAGAACGCAAAAAAACACGTAAACAAACAAACAAACAAACAAAAACAAACAAACAAACAAACAAACAAAAAACAAACCAAAAAACACGTAGGTATTAAATATACTTAATACATAGTATTATGATGTGTTGCAATGTCTTGAACATAACATGCAGAACTCATTTTATTATCTTGAACATAGCATGCAGAACTCATTTTATTATCTTGAACATAGCATGCAGAACTCATTTTATTATCTTGAACATAGCATGCAGAACTCATTTTATTATCTTGAACATAGCATGCAGAACTCATTTTATTATCTTGAACATAGCATGCAGAACTCA
>MJUT01002401.1:274871-285186 GCA_002080005.1 Gigantidas platifrons
AAAGCAGGGGGGGGGGAGGGGGTCAAAGCAATATGTTTTACGAAAAAGCAAAAGATAGCGAGGCGTGATTCAAAACGAAAATTACAAAGCATTGTAAAAAGAAAAATAACAAGGACAAAATTGGAAATATTCTAATAAAATACGTTTTCACCAATCTGTAACTTAGTTCAGAAATGGAAGGGGGCGGACCACCTGGTCACCCCCCCCCCCCCTTAGATCCGCCTATGATGAACAAAAAATTGCTTTACATGAAGCAGTCACTATATAATGATCTTTTACGAAACTCCATGTAGAAGTTGTTGACTTCTGTAAATGTTAGGAAAAAGATCAATATCTAATATGCTAGTTCACATATGATGCATTTTATAGTCTGTAATTTAATCTTGATAGAAGTTGATTTGCTGCGCGACTTGAAAGAAATACCAATAATCAATAGCGAAACACACGTGCTTGAGTTCATGCGGCCGTTATTAATCTAGACAATACCGGAAATAGATAAATTTGGAACCGGAAATGTAATCTCTAAACCTCTCTTCAAGACATATCTTACATCACTTTGTTCTGGTGTATAATTCCTATAGAATCACACAAAGTAAGCAATAATGCCATATAGACACGCCTAGTTTGTTTAATTATTTTTCAGTTCACCCAAACCAGATGACACAGATACGTGTCGATACGGGGTCACGTGCTTCTTTATTTGAACATTTGTATATTAATTTTATTTACTAACACGATCAATTGTGACTGTTTTAAATGCAGAAAAGTGGTATATGCAGGACCCGATTAACCTATAGGCTACAGCATATGGCCACTCAAGCGTAAGAAGTCATGCTAAAAACATTTCAAATAGCTATTTTAATTCTAGTTTATTTAAAGAATTTGCAATTATAAGTTTGCGTAAATGTCGCTAAAATATATCACCAGTAAACAATATTCAAGACTGTGTGGGAGAGTTAGAGGCGGATCCGTCTTAGAAAAAAGGGGGCATAATTTCATTAGCCTAGGGGCCCTTAAAGGTCATAGTCCAGACCTGTGTATATTAATGATTTAAAATGACAAGCAAACATGATGGTTCTGCGAAAGGGAATTATGGAGTTGCCCCACCCCCTTTTTCTCCACAACTTTATCACTACTATATACTATACGTACTCTCCCACCGACATATCATGTTAATGGCAATATAATGTTTCACTTCTGAGACTAAAATCTATCAGATATTGGTAGAAAGAGGCATTTTGGCAGCAACTATTTTTTTTCTTATCGGACCTTGTACCAGCATAATATGAAACATAAGATGGTTCCCGAATGTTTTTCTCATAAAAATCAATTTATGAAGAAATGAAACGGTTTATGGAACATAAGATGATTCACATTTTTTTGCCAAAAATCAATTTAAAGTATGAAGAAATGAAATAGCACATAAATACTATCTTTAAAGATGTTGATTTATCAATGATATGCTAGAGGTGGATGAAAAAATGGCGGACGAAGATGTGATATATCTAAAGACCAATAAGAGAAAATAATGTCACCCTAGAGGAGGATGGTAAGAGAAAATAATGTCACCCTAGGGGAGGATGGAAAATGGCGGACAAAGATGTGATATATCAAAAGACCGATCAAGAGAAAATAATGTCATACCCAAAGGGGGATAGAAAATGGCGGACAAAGATGTGATATATCTAAATACCGATGAGAGAAAATAATGTCATACCCAAAGGAGGATAGAAAATGGCGGACAAAGATGTGATATATCAAAAGACCGATCAAGAGAAAATAATGTCATACCCAAAGGAGGATAGAAAATGGCGAACAAAGATGTGATATATCTAAATACCGATGAGAGAAAATAATGTCATACCCAAAGGAGGATAGAAAATGGCGAACAAAGATGTGATATATCTAAATACCGATGAGAGAAAATAATGTCATACCCAAAGGAGGATGGAAAATGGCGGACAAAGATGTGATATATCTAAATACCGATGACAGAAAATAATGTCATACCCAAAGGAGGATGGAAAATGGCGGACAAAGATGTGATATATCTAAAGACCGATAAGAGAAAATAATGTCATACCCAAAGGAGGATAGAAAATGGCGGACAAAGATGTGATATATCTAAATACCGATGAGAGGAAATAATGTCAACGTATTGATTGTGTATCTGTAGATGGTAAATTAACTTTAATCTCAAAACTATATTTATTTCTGTTTCGCCATATCTATTACCCTTGATCAATACCACTACATCAGAACTCGGGGGCATGAATTGGGGCTCATTATAAGAGATCAAATATGTTACTTTATTCTAAGTTGAGTCATATCTGTGTATGTTTTTATTGTCTTTTTACACCTGTTTGGCTTCACATGACCTTAGCAAAAATAAGGGTCTTAGGATTAGTGTTAGTGTTTATGAATTGGGACCCCTAAAGTAAGTTCTAAAAATATTGGGACCCTTAAAATAAATCTAGGCCATTAATGTTACATTTGAAGTATACAAGAGGGAGTGGGTCCCATTTCACCTGTTAAATCCCACCACTTTTTCGCCTGTCTCAAATCAGAAGGTAGATTTCCATCACGATGCCTCAAATGGGCGTCTTCTGGTTGGGATGTGCGAATTAATTATACAACCCTCCCTTGGGACATGACGTAAATGCGTGTCTCGTGTTTGGAGAGTCAGGCCATCCGTCCTGTTCGTCACTCTAGTGCCTACAGCATTTATAACTCAACAGAAGTTACACGTTCAGCTTATAGTCTGGAGGGTTTTGTGTAGTGTTAAGAATATTTAACACGAGTTCTTTTAATGCAGCTTATAAATAGCTATGGATCGGTGACCGAGAACCAAAGTCCAAAGTTAAAATCGTTTCCTTACATCATAAATTACTGCATATCATTCATTTATTCATGAGTTCACCTCCGGTTTTTAGTTGGGTTCGTGATACTCGATCTTTAGTTTTATATGTATGTTTTGTAAATCGTTGTTTATTCTTTTGTTCTTTTTCTTTTGACCATTGTGTTGTCTGTTCTTCTGTTTACGGATTCTGACTACCCCTTTTGGTATCTTCAAACTCTTCTTATGCCATTTTTAATAATATTTGTAATATTCCCCACTCATATTGAGAGTGAAAATAATTTACTGATGTGGACATTGATATAATTGGGACAAATTCACTTTGCATGTTATAGATAGTTCGATCAAACAATGTATTTCCATTTACACCGCTCTGGGACCGCAATTATCATCAATATTATATTTGATTTATGTAAATAATTGCATTGTTGTGACATGTGGTTATGAATGTCAAATACAATCCGCGAAGATTGAATATAACTCTGCAACAGAAGGCATGATTAAATATTATGTTTTTACTAACATTTAGTGATTGAATTTCATTTAAGATAAATAGGTCTGGTTTTGTTTATGGTGTTTAACACCACTTTCAACAATATTGCAGTTATATCGTGGCGGTCAGTTTTATTGATGGGGGAATTCAGAGAAAACCGCTGACCTGTCACAAGTCACTGACAAATGTGATCACATGAAGTTGTATCTAGTACACCTTACCCTGAACGTGGTTCGAACTCACAACTTTAGTGGTGATAGGCACTGATTGCACGTGTAGTTAGTACATGTAACTATTTACAATATATATCTGTATGAAATTGACTCATTGATTGATTGATTGTTGTTTAGCGTCAATTGAACACGTTTAAAGTCAGATCGTGGCGGTAAAACGTCATAGTGTTACATCACTGAAACAAGATTCCGCAGTGTAGACAGTACACTGATTCCGAACTAACCAGTTTTTGTTCTCACCCCTTAATTATACCCCCGATCCACCGGAGGGGGTATACTGTTTTACCTCTGTCCGTCCGTCCAAAGATATTTTTCATCCCATTTTTCTCAGCAACTATTGATGGCAGAAATCTGATATTTGGTCAAAAGCTTCGTATAGGTATGCCATATTGTGGGAAGCATTTTTGGACCCGTCAGATTCCTACTTCCTGTTTGCCGACTTAGTTGGTTTTTATTCACATTGAACATATATGCGGGGGTATCATAAGTGAGCATTAGCTCACAGTTCATCTTAATTTTGCGTGCTTAGTGAAGAAATAGCAAATACCAATATTATTGACTTTGGTTTAACCCGGCCGGGACTCGAACTCACGATCTACAGCACTCGAAACGAGCACGATAACCATTATACCACTGATGCCGTTTTCATGCTGCAAATTTGTTCTCGGGTTTATTTTTCTTTCTTATCTTCATTACCAAGTTAACTTTCTTATTGCTAGTTGCTGGAATGATACTCCATTTGCCAATTCCCGACTTGATTCTAAAATTATACACTTTTAACATTTTATTATTTGAGTTATATCCCATACAGAGGACAAAAGTGTCAATTTCATGCAATATTCAACCAAAATGACATATATTTTTCTCATATTCTGTATAAAATTTAAATGTTGTAACAACTTGTGAATTTTTTATTTGCTATAAAGTTAACTTCTATTGTTTTACAAAGTTCAATTATCTATAAATTTTAAGAAAATTATGCTCAAATTCTTAATCCTTTCTGTTGCTCTTGCAATGAACGGGAACCATTTTGTCCTCTGTAAGGGAAATAACTCAAATAATAAAATGTTAAAAGTGTATAATTTTAGAATCAAGTATATTGGTCAGTATTGCTGATGTCGCAACGAAGGGAGGTAAAAATGAAATATGTGCCCATCATCACCAAATGAATGAGTTCGATTCACGTACGTAGTTTGTGTACCCGATACAAATTAACTTGTGATCAAGTTCGTCAGCAACTGTGGTTTTCTCCGCGTACTCCGCTTTTCATCAATAAAACAGGCCGCCACGATATATTGAAATTGAAATATTATTCAAAATGGCGTCTACAACATACATATAACCCATAATTAACACAACCAATATATGCTATTATGCAAAATCGACATTAGTTATATTTGAAATTTAAGCTGTAATAAAAAAAATAAATAAGGTGCACTCAATATTCGAGGTTTGTTAATTCAATTCTGCTCGTCAATAACAGTAACACTTGTTACAATTAGAAAAAAATCAATATTTACATATTGCTATTGGTCCCATAACTTCAATGTTATGTGAGTGTTTTATCTCATGGCATCAATATTAGATGTTACAAAATCCAATTTGATAAAAAGCACGTGTAAAATACGCTAATGTATTTTTCACAAATTACAGAAATTCATCAGAGCTGTATCTGAATGAGTTAATAGCGTTGTTCAACAGATTCCTACTTTACTTTGTTCGTGGATCAATACGATGTTAGTTAGACAGAATATAACTCAAATAACAGATACAGTATCATCTGTACTTCAAAAGGAAATTCTCCTTAAATTGGATTCATCTGAACAAAGTGTTGAAACTGTATAACTAGACGGAGATTGTATTGCAATCTACTTTAGTTTCTTTTCTTTTTTTAGGACGTGTTTTTAAACAATCCCTACGGCTGTATAATATAATTTGAACATTTTACAAGGTTTAGTGGTTTTTTGTAATAATCTTTAATTCGCATCATCAACAAAAGAAAACAATTTTACTTCGAGAATTTGTAGATTAAACTTGCCCTACATTTTGCAGATAAAGATACAGAGAGGGGTTTGCCAGCCAAACTTCCCCTCCATTTTACAAATACAGATATATTTTTTAAAGGATAAATATTCTTCCAGAGCAGCTGAGTTCACCCCCGGTTTTTAGAAGGATTCTTTTACTCGATCTTTAGTTTTATATGTAATGTTTTGTAGATCGTTGTTTGTCCTTTTGTCCTTTTTCTTTTGGTCATTGTGTTGTCTGTTTTTCGATTTTCGAAGCCTGATTGCCTCCTCAAAAAAGGTGCATCTGCTGGTTATGTGGGACGAATCAAACAAACAACCCGCCATTATAGGAAGTGACGTAAATTAGTACTTCCTGTTTGGAGAATATCACGTGCCTTTTACGTTAAAGACAACTTGCAACATTTTGTAATATCAGAGGAACAATTTCAAGAGTTGTTGTTGTTCTACATGCGTTGAACAACGAAGACAACTCTTAAAATTGTTCTGTAGGGAGTTCCCAGGCGATCCATTTCCACTTAAAATTGTTCTGTAGGGAGTTCCCAGGCGATCCATTTCCCCTTAAAATTGTTCTGTAGGGAGTTCCCAGGCGATCCATTTCCCCTCATTCCCTTGTGACGATCAAACATCCGTCCCTAATCCTATCTCAGAGCCACCTTTTATTTTGTTCTACACGTTTTACTGTTTGTAAACGTATTCTCGTCATGAAACCTGCCTTTAAAGGTCATTTCTATATATAACAATTCCCTGTCTTTAAAGGACAGTTTCATTTTCTTCACGTAAGATTTATACCACGGTTTTCCGAAAAATCGTGGTATAAATGTTAATGATTTGTAATATGAAGCCATGCAATCTCACATATAGGTCCTTGATTATTGCACGGCTCTCTGAGAGTAATAAGACTATAGTTCTTAGCTGTTGCGTACATTCTGGTATATAAGCCATAAAAAGATCAAAGGAAAAGAATGCATTCATGTTGCAATTAATGAATAGTGCATATAATTTTAATCTGTTTTTAAATGTCAACTGCTCATCAAGATTATATCTTCAGATTCCATCCGGTGTCCTTTATATGCTGAATTAATGATAACTCCACTTTCAACAATATGTCAGCTACATGTATATCATGGCGACCAGTTTTAGTGGTGGAGGAAGCCGGAGTACCCGGAGAGAACCCCCGACCACGGGCAAGCAACTGGTAAACTTTATCACTTGCGGCTGCGAGACGAGTGCACCCTTTTTTTTTAGCTCACCTAGCCAAAGGCTAAAACCAACTGCTCATACTGGGTACATTGTCAATGACCTTTATACACAGGTTTAACTTAGCTAAAATCAACTGCTCATACTGGGTACATTGTCAATGACCTTTATACACAGGTTTAACTTAGCTAAAACCAACTGCTCATACTGGGTACATTGTCAATGTCCTTTATACACAGACTTAACTGTAGCTGAAACGTTAAATAACGATCAAATAATCAATCATTCAATGAATTAGATATAACAGTGTGTAATAAGACTTATTCTATTGTAAAAGTTAATTATACATTTATTGTGTATTGTCATATTGTCCCATATGTTGCATACTTCAATGACATATCATTGATAACATTAGTATCACACTGGTAGGTCAAATATAGAAATTATGCAAATTATGCAAATTATTCATATTTGACTGCACTATAAGAATATTTAATGTTGATACATAAACATACAAACATAGTGATGCCATTATCTCTCTATTCTGTACTGGAGAAATACTTGTTGTTTTTGTCGTTTTTCATAATTCATGTGGAACCTGGAAACCTCTCTATCAAATGTCTTCCCTGTCATTGGACTTGCATACTCTCTAAACAACCCTTCAGTAGTTCTCCTTGCATAGCTGCACTCCATTTTGGAATATTGCATCGCCCTTTATTCAAATTGATTATACACTCTTCCATCTTCCTCTAGCCTTAAGAGTGGGAGATTGGTAGGGGATAACGAAATAGCCTTCATCTAAACCCGGTACTGCATACTAGGTTCATACGCACCCTTAAGTGACTATATCTTCTTTAGCTTAACTAGTAGAGCTTACAACGGGAGAGAAACCGGGATTTAATCCTATCGGAAATTCCGGTTTCCTCCTCCTATAAAACTGACAGCCACGATATAACTGAAATATTGTTGAAAGTGGCGTTAAACCACCATAAACCAACCAACAAATCTAACGTTTAATTTTATGGTTAAATATTTACTTATGGAGTCCTCGTCAGGGATTGGTGCAGTGTGATACAACAAGAAAAATATGGGAATAAGATCGCAGAAATAAAAGAAACGAATTGAGAAAATTCACGATTTGCATTTAAGGATTCGAGTATGTTTCGCCTCCCTTTGAAGGGAGATGTTCTTGTATGGATTTACCCAAGTTTTGTTTACTGTAGCATTGTTCTCCAGCCCCAGGGCCAACCTTAAGTCAATTGGACTAATTGCTCCAAACTGGTCCCCGCGCTTGGCTTGTCTCATCTCGAATGTTCCAGTACACACAACAACACACACATGCAAGTTTTACAGAGAACGGCATTGGGCCCCGCACCTCCTTAGCCCGGCACTGAGAACGGCATCGGGCCCCGCCCCTCCTTAGCCTGGCACTGTCATATAAAACGTGGATAAAACAATTTGATTCAGTGTCTTTTCCTTAAAGGCATATTGTCTACGATTTTTTTGAAAATTTTTAACTGTCCATAAATGATTTGTTTAAGCTATCATTAAACAGCTATGCTGCAAAATATACGATTGGTGTTCTTTTTTGACAAAAAAGACCCAAAACTATCGTTATCGGAATTATTGTTCGAGATGACAGAAATTCAAAGTGAAAGTAACAGCGCCACTTATAAAATCGGAAGTTTGGAATTCTCGGGGGTTTAGCTTTGAGGTAAGGCAAATACTGTTAAGATTGAAACACTTCATGAATGTCACGCTCGTTTAATGTTGTTTGAATCTTAACGTTTCGTAGCGTATTCGCCAATAATTCGGTGTTTAATCTTCATTTTATGAAGGTCAGTACGGAAAGCAACAATAATTTTGGGTATGAAAAAATACAAATGTGGTAGACAATATACCTTTAAGATGGCTTCCGTTTTTATTAATCGCCTACGTCTACATGTATGTGTATTTAATCCATTTTAATGTCATCGGGTTCACTCAGATACAACCAGAAAAAAAGGGGATTTAGATCACAGAATAAAACGAAATCACGATTTGCATTTAAGGATTCGAGTATGTTTCGCCTCCCGTTGAAAGGAGATATCATTGTATGGATTTACCCAAGTTCTGCTTACTGCATCATTGTTTTACAGTCCCATGGCAGGCCTTAAACCAATGGCTACCCATTAGACCCTGCTCTTGAGTTATCTACTCTGGGCTGTTCCAGTACACACAACAACACACTGCATGTTTTACAGAGTACAGCACTTCCTTAGGTCGGCACTGTCCTCTCCCATATAAACACGTGGGTAAAACAATTTGATTCAGTGTCTAAGCGGTCTTTTATCTTGATCTTGATTCTTTAAAATGACTTTCGTTTATGAATTAATTGTCTACGTTTCTACGTCATACATGTACATGTATGTGTATTTAATCCATTCATTTTAATGTCGCCGAGTTCACTCCGTGTTCGATTTCTGTCAATAAATCCTCCCGCAAGACACCAGCTGATCACACAAATCAGATTACACTGCAACATGTGTGACACTTACGTCTACACAGTCGGATCCAGAATACAATTGTTTATGTCTTCCGAATAAAAAATACGTGTACATGTATTGTTCCTTGACCTATTGACCTTTTACAAGAAAATCAAAATGGTTACAAGAACAAAAGATCCTGCATATGAATGCATCCAACAAAAAGTACGCGCACATGTATTGCTCCTTGACCTATTGACCTTTTACAAGAAAATCAACATGGCTACAAGAAATAAATATACTGCATATCAATGCATTACAAAAATCTACGCGTACATGTATTGTTCCTTGACCTACTGACCTTTTACAAGTAAGTCAAGATGGCGTAAAAAAAAATATTGCATATGAATGCATCACAACTGCAATATTTAACATATAAAGTGATATATGCAATGCAGTGTAGACAGTTTTATAAATTGCTTGACAAGTGAATTATATGGAGGCGGTTGAATTCCATTTTATTGTTGTCTTTGGGCAGGGTTTATATTTAGAAGCCATCTTTCCGATAGTTGGGGAGACTATCTACTTTTATCCACACACCCCCCACCTTCACCCCCAGAGTCATGTAGATTTTCTGTCATGTACACGTACAGCTAATCTAATTCAACTTTGATGTTATTTTGATCCTCTTTCTTGGGAGGGAAGAAGTTACTAACGTCTAAGAAAGCATGTATGGAGAAGATGTTTCTAAATTGGCAAACTTGTGTCCTATCCAATTGTTTCTTATTGAACAATAAAATATGTTTAAAGTATCATATATGGGGTCAGATAAGGGGTCTTATGTTCAACCGACCAATCAGCAACGGGCCTTTCATATCGTAAGATTTCAACGTCCATTAAAAAATGTAGATTCAATAGTTGATTTGTCTATTTTGAAAACTGCGCGTTAGATTAAGAACAGCTAATTTTTGTGACATATGTAGGTTTTTATTTGTCCAAAGTGCTTGTTGTTTGTTTGTTTGTTTGTTTTTGTTTTGTTTTTG
>MJUT01002401.1:303026-316027 GCA_002080005.1 Gigantidas platifrons
TAATCAGATTTTTTTGTTTTGGTGAAAAAAAACATCTGGCCCGAGAGAGGGGTAAACATAGCCCCTCCCCTAAAAGTTAAATTGTCGGTCCCCTAAAGTAATGCCAACGTAGCGAACTACTGCTTATCACAAATTGAATCAGTGGTTTTCTCCGGATATTCCGGTTTCCTCCACTGATAAAACTGTTCGCCATGATATAGCTGAAATATTGTCGAAGTGGCGTTAAGCACCATTTATAATCCTAATAGAATCATGGTTAAACATAAACTTGTACAACGTGATTGTAGCATGCATTGTATATCTTACTTAGCTGTCTATTCAGATAAAAGGTATACAAAATATATATCTATCAAGTTGCACCACCATTTACTAGTTTAATACCTCCTCATCTCAATTTTAACCTTGTACTTTGGTAAGTGTCGAAACCTTATATTCACAATGGAAATTATAACAAATGATACATTCGTAAAGAAATCATGTACGGACTTGTAGGAAAATAATAGATATTAGTCCGAGTGACAAAGAAAATGTAACGTTTCAATGCGGGTAGCCAGGCCTTCAATTGAAATCAGACTACATGTCTCTGTATTAATGAGCAACACCTGATATGGTGAGAAATTTTCTTCAACAAATATCTGTTCAATGTCGTGGAAAGGTGGGAAAATTATAGGTGGCTGGTTGGGATTAAAATACATACATTCCCAAGGATCTTTTTTTTTTCATATATATAAATACCGAATTTCACATTTTTAAAATACAAAAATGTATATTCTTGCACCCTCAAGTGCAAGGTATTTTTTTTTCAAAGGAAATATGGGAAATTAAGGTGTTTAACGCCACTTTCAACATGATTAAAAATCATTTTAAGTTTAGAATCTGAAATATGCGATGGTAAATTTGTTTCCAAAAATTCCAATGCTATTCTGATTTATGGTTTATGTAGCTGCGGAGTCATAAGGTCCGCAAATATCAGAAAACTGGTCAATGACCATATAAAGAGTTATGTTTATGATGATTAATGCCACTTTCAACAATATTTCGGTTGTATCGCCATTATAACAGACAGTCACGGATCCGGGCACCGGGGTATTCTGGTAATCTGTACCCTTGATAGGTCATTTGTAAAAAAAAGCGCGGGAAACACTATATATAATAATCAATCATACTAAATTATCCACAAGCTTTATAGTCGTCAACATCCAAAGGACTATATTTATCTTCTCAGGAAGAAGAAGAATATTTATGTCTCAATATATATATTTAATTATCTTTATTTAGAATAACTACCTCTTTACATCTGAGGTATACAGGCGGGGTATCTGCAGTGCGTCTAAAATATAATTATGTATACGGATCACAATATCATATAACAGTCACAGTTAAAAAATCTCTTTAGTTGTAAAACATGCTATTGTATATGGGGAAGTGTTTAGATAGTGTACATGTTTTCCCTGATTTTATCTTTCCGAGGTCGTCGTGATCGTATGATAGTTGGATTTACAATTATATGTGCAATCAATGCCTATCACCTCTAAAGTTGCTAGTTCGAATCACACTCATGGCGAGATGTACTCGATATAACATTATGTGATAAAGTTTGTCAGTGACTTGCGGCAGGTCGGTGGTTTTGTCCGGGTACTCCGTTTACCTCCACGATATAACTGAAATATTGTTGAAAGTGGCGTTAAACACCTGGGGTCGATTTCACAAAAAGTCGTAAGTCTAAGATTAATCGTAAGAGTTGTCGTAAGTGTGATTTCCAAGCTTTTGATTGGTTGAAATTCACACTTACACTCCTATTTTTACGCATCATGTTCATATTTTTTTTAACGAAATTGTTTGTTTGACTTCCTGCACGTCATTTTAGGTATATATTTTTTATTTATTTGAAACGAACATAATAACAAGGTGTGATATTTGTATAAAAATATATAACCGGATGTTTTGTCGCTATGCTCACGGGTTTCTGTTTAGATAAGGAAATATGTTTCCATAGCAACAAAACTCGAAAATAGATTGATGAAGATTTAATTTAGGAATTGGTGACATGTGTAACGACAGAAAACATTCCAACTGACTGCCGTCATTGGCAACTAAAACGTTTACAAAGTCTAAAAAGCCAAATATGTACTTGAAAAATAAGACAAATTTTGTCTATTTAAAGAGTGTTAATAAATGGTCTGTCATGTTGTTATCTATTTTTAGGTTATTTGTTGTTATTTATATTTCGACCCCCCACCCCCCTACATATTAATGTACACAAATGGAAAGAAATAGAGAATTTTGATATTGCAAGGTTTCATTGGAATCCATTACATAACACTTTCCAATCACTCTTTTTCATACCTACCATTTTATTATCTGAGAATATGGGCTTTCGAGAGACAACAAAATCCTAGTGTTTGAACATATGTATCAATATTTTTTTTCAAAAAATCAAAATTTTATTGTAGCATCTAATTCAGCAAGGGGCCGTCGTGGTCATGAACGTATGATAGTCATAACTTACAATCAGTGTCTGTCTCCATTGAAGTTGTGAGTTGGAATCCCACTCATGGCGAGGTGTACTCGATACAACAGTTTGTCTGTGACTTGCGGATGTTCGATGTTTTTCTCCGGGTACTATGGTTTCCTCCACCAATAAAATTGACCACCATTGAAAAGCAAAGATCATTACATTATTGTCTGCAGAGTTATGTTTCAGCAGCTACATGAAAATAAGGAATGACATGCATCAATAGAGCCCATTTACGGACTAGACGAACTTTGTGTTTGGAGAGTGTTGGTGCACGGAAAAAGGGGGTACTTGAGGTAAAATGGATACGGTGGTGCCACTCAGAAGTTTAAAATCTCCCTTGCCCTCCATCCATGTAATCCCTCAGTATGTAAATAATACCCATTCATGAGGTCCTCCATTCTTGTATTATTCAGTTAACATCCTGCCTTGTCATGTTAAACTATATATAGTAGAGGCGAATCCAGGTGGACGCACCCGGCACCCCCGCCCCCCCCCTAAAATTGGAAAAAATATTTTTTTGCGTAAAATCATGATTTTTCACACAAAATACCCGAAAAAAATTTCGCGCCTTCCCCCGCTCGGCGCGATTTTTTTTAGCTGCGGCCCCCTAGCTTGAAATCCTAGATCCGCCCCTGTATAGGGGCCGTCGTGGCCGTGATCGTATGGTAGTTAGATTTACAACTACCTGTGCAATCAGTGCCTATCACCACTAGAGTTGCGAGTTCGAACCCCGTGTGATAAAGTTTGTCAGTGACTTGCAGCAGGTCGGTGGTTTTCTCTGGGTACTCCGGTTTCTCCCCCAATAAAACTGACCGCCATGATATAACAGAAATATGGTTGAAAGTGACGTTAAACACCATAAATCAATCATCATGTTAAACTATATAGCATAATTATAGAATAATACGTTTTGTCAATAAAGAAGCAGTATGAGCTTAAATAAATATGACCTATTGATACGTCTTAAAAATTTTCACCGATTGATATATTAAGGGGTATGGTGTTTAACGCCACTTTCAACAATATTTCAGTATTATCGTGGAGGTCAGCTTTATTTATATTGAAGTGGAAATATTTTAAATATTTGAAGAATGAAAAAACTATCCATTCCATCAGCACATCTACCCCGCGTGTTACAGTATGTGTGTTTGGGGGTGGAGGTGTAAAGGTGACTTGTCCTTAATTAACAGTTCACGTGTAATATGAGTTACAATAATCACAAATTATACAGGCAACGAAGAAAAAAATCAGATGACAATTGTTGAGAGAAAAAAATATATCATCTATTTAGGTTTTTTTAAAGTCCACTTCTTGCTTTCACAAATTCATTGGATTTATATTCTTTAAAAAATAGGACTTCGTGTAAAAGGACTCTTAACCTTTCACCTGTTCATACACTCGATTGGATTACAGAAGATCAATGGGTTCATGACCTTTATACGTCACAATTCTCGAAAGTGGTAGCACATGGTTTGTGACACGATGCAACTCCAATATCAGATGATGGGAGGAAAACGAAAATTGCATTTATTTTAACAAATTATCAAGAATAATTTATAAGTGAGTACATTTATTATACTTATTTAATTATTTTTAAGCTAAAATAATAAATTCTAGTCGAATAGTTAGCTTTATTTTTTGAAGAAACATCAGCATATTGAACGAAAAATGTGTCGCACTGCTTGACTAACCACGTGGCATGTGTATTATAGTTGATGCGAAGGTTAGTTAGATGTGTATTGCCTTAGGTTAGTTGTAATAATATTTCTACAATGTCTCTCGTATGACAAAAATATGTACACTTATAGTTAT
The DNA here is from genome assembly GCA_002080005.1 of Gigantidas platifrons. Lineage (NCBI taxonomy): Eukaryota > Metazoa > Mollusca > Bivalvia > Mytilida > Modiolidae > Gigantidas > Gigantidas platifrons. Next base: position 307,357 of record MJUT01002401.1, read on the forward strand.
GTGGCAATCAGTGAGTGCCCAGGTTTTGATACACACTACACACAGATAACAGATAAGCAGACAAGCACATATACACGTGCTGTGTAATGGGATAAGTCGATAATGAGATGGGCGATTATATAATTTGATGTTAATTACAGATATAGGACGTCAGATGTTTTCCCAGTAATGTAGGGCCATTATAGGGGCGGAACTAGATATAACTAATGACACGTAACCAGTTCTAGAAATTTACATTTGAATTAACTACTCCGAATCTATCAAATTCTTGGAATTTATTTTTATATAGTTCTAGATAAAATCTGAAAAATTTATTGGTGCTAGCAAAGTTTTACTGGCCTTGGACCTGTGAGGACTGAGTAGGGAGTGTGGGTCGTAAGTTTTTTTATTTGGCTTGTTAATTTTTTTTGTATTATGGTATATAACAGACAATCACATACAGCTGATGACCACGTACGGCAAGTGTATCGTATATTTAGGACATAGCTATATACAAAATATGTATATATCATGCATGTACAGTTTGACCCTGAGATGTAGATTGTACCTTTGTTCATGTATCAAATTTATAAAGAATGAAAAGGTGAGCCAAGATTTGACAACGTAAGGGAGAAAAAAGAGGAAAAGTGTGTTGTCTTGACAAATAATACCAGAATGTATCAGATCCTCTATATGTGTCCTTCTTTCAATGCAAAACCTTAGTCTTAGAATGTTCCAACTTCCTAACGACTTCCTAGACAGAGGTTGTCCTATTATGATTGATTAATTGATTGATTTGCCGTTTGATCCTTCCTTCTTTAACATCCAAGGGCAAATATAATTCACCCATATTTTCAGAGCAACACCATTTCTCAATTCGTGTATGTTTTAGCTGTTCTCAATATTTTTAAGGGGCCCGGGTGGCTCAATGAGTTAGGTCGTTGGATCTAACAACTCATACAAGCCTATCACCAATACGGTGTGGGTTCGCGCCCGGCTTTGTAGATTACAAAAAAGGGTGCACTCGACTCGCAACCGCAAGTGATAAAGTTTTCCAGTTGCTTGCCCATGGTCGGTGGTTCTCCCCGGTTACTCCGGCTTCCTCCACCAACTAAATCTGGTCGCCATGAATATAGCTGAAATATTGTTGAAAGTGGCGTTAAAACACCAAAAATCAAATCAAATCAATATTTTTACAAAAACAGTAAGATATAACATCTCTTGTATATAACAAAGAAGTACATAACAGACATCAGTTCATTGCTCCCAATACTAACATTAAATTATTAGGTTTTCCAATCTTTCGATATTTAGCGTACCTGATGAAGATTGTTCCAGAAACGCGTCGTGTGCACCAGTTTTGATGTCTACGTTTATATAATATAGTAACATATTCTCGTTATGGTTTAGCTGGGGAAAACTGGCTCACTTGGCGTTAAACCCACTCACGCCTACTTGGGGAGGATACAGACAGCACAGCAAAGGATTATTGTTCTACAATGAATGGATTGTTCAAATTTGAAACCAACCTGTTTCTAGAGCAACTGCACTTGCGAAGCTTTCAAATTTCGTGCATGTTTTAAAAAGCGTCATTCAGTCATCACACTCTAAGCAACAAAGAATATAGAAAGTACCACGCACATTCTAGTACTTGCATTTATACATCTGCAAATCAACCAACCGAAGGGATCTTTGTTCATCTGTCGAACCAAGTCATGTCGGGAAACGAAGTTTTCATTAACAATTTTGGTGAAATCGAGATCGGTGTTAGTGGCCGTCGTGATCGAGATCGGTGTTAGTGGCCGTCGTGATCGAGATCGGTGTTAGTGGCCGTCGTGATCGAGATCGATGTTAGTGGCCGTCGTGATCGAGATCGTACGTTAGTTGTTTTACAACTAGCTATGCAATAAGTGCCTATCACCAATAAGGTTGTGAGTTCGAACCCCGTTCATGACAGCTGTACTCGATACAACATTATGTGATCAAGTTTGTCAGTGACTTGCGACAGGTCAGTGGTTTTCTCTGGGTACTCCGGTTTCCTCCAATGAAACACCGCCACGATATAACTGACATGTTGTTAAACATCATACCACCATCTTTGTTGAACCAAGTGATTGTAAATCTGGAGACGGAAGTTTCCATACACAGTTTTGGTGACATCTAGATCGGTGTTAACAAGAAATTTGATCCCTGAAAAAAATTTTGATATCAATCTTGACTGTCGTGAAAACTAGAAATGTGTATCCTATCAGTATTTTATCATAAGGTTAATTATAGTTCAGTGAACTGTTAAAGAATGTGGCTGTAGGACATAGAAAACTGTTCTATGATTTTTCCTAATTTCTTGATTGAATTTTAATAATAGTTTATTTTTATTTTATATCATATGTAGACTACTGTGAATTATATTCGTCTGTCGTAAATTTTTGATTGAATTTAAAAAAAAAAAAAATTATAAATTATGTTCAAAGAGAAATTTAGTTATTGAAATTATTAAATAAATTATAGAAATCTGCTGTGTTGATATTAAATTGGACAGGTACAAAGTTTGGATTCAGTTATTGTACAGTCTTCAACTGAGGTCAAGTGTAGTCCTACAATACAAGACTGTACTTTCCGGAAGTTTTTGTCTTTTCTTCTTTTTGGAGGAGTGGGGTCTGGAAAGTACACAATTGGAAACGTAAAGAGTCTTATATTGTAGGACTAAGAACAAAAAGCCCCCGAGTTTGTTGTAAAATGTGTACAATTATTTATTTGTATTTGTCCTAAGTAATATGCTTAAAAATTATTTTATTTTTATTAATCCTGTTTGTTCCCCGAAAATTTACGTTTTTTTTTGTTTTTTTTCATTTGATAAGAATAAAAATTTTCTTTCTCATAAGAAAAAAATATTTGTCTTCTTTTTCAAACGTAATTAAATTGTACAGAAAACAGGTTTTATTAAAAAAAATTAATAAATTTATTATTATATTACAAAATACTCAATGTTGTGGTTTCCATGACTACAGTATAAATATGTAGTTTTTATTTCCTACAAGGCGGGAAGTTTCTTTTATCCGGAAGCATTTATGTAACTTCTTTTTGGTTGTAAAACAGCTAGATCAGGTTTCTATTGTGTAGGAGCGAAGATTATCAAAAAGATTAAACCATTTAATTCACTTGATTGTTAAGAAAACAACCTGTTTGAGTGGAGACATCCCGCCTTCATTAGCCCGGTGGCATGGTAGATATCCCCACGAGACAAAGATGACAATTATCTCGACTTAATTGGAGTAATAGTGACGCAACAATTGATTTTAAGGTAAAATTGAGAAAGAGGGACATCCTTGCTCAAGTTTGTGGATATAAGAAGTGGATAAGTATGTGTCCTACATATTCAGTGAACGTAGGGACTCGGTACAGGTGGTACAGGTGGATCGTTGGTAAGTTTATTATTTTTCTTGTTTGAACAAAAATGACAAATTTTGTCTTCCCTTTTTTGAGGGATTTGAACAGTGAAGGTAGGGTGAACATGGGGAGGCACCTGGTCAAATCGCCCCAAAATTTAAAAATGAATAAATATTTAAATAGTTATTATTATTAGTTTTGACAAAGACATTCTGATAAGAAATAATTGAGATAATATAACTTACAGTACATTAATCGGAAACGTTATTGTTTAATTTTGTCGGTTAAGTGAGGGTAATTATTTGTGTCCATGAAATTATTTAAGGCTGCTACCATCATGACTGGCATTAAACACAATGGCCAGTGATTGCATAGAGTGCAAGCAGGTTGTTAGACATGGGGATTGTTGGTATGTTCGATATTTTTCTAGTTGGGAAAAACAATTGACCAATTTTAAATTTTGTCATCTTTTTTTTTTTAGAAGGATTTGACCATATATGTATTATCTTAATCAGTCCTTGAAATGAAAATTTTGAATTTACTGGTCCGAATCAAATTATTTTATTAATTTTTATATATTTCTAAATCAAAACTGAAAAAAATTATTGGTCTGAACAAAATTGTACTGGTCTTAGGCCGGAGGACCAGTGCTCATCGTGAGGACGGATTTAATTTTTAATGAAAATAACGAAAATCAAGAAAAGAAGAAATGGGGAAATTTTTTAAATATTTTATAAAATTTAAAATTGAATAGTCCTTAGCCCGGAATGCACACACACAATTGTGAAACAAGGTATCATATTGAGAGGTCATTCTAAAGTTGCTAATCTTTTATGAAAGGATACATAATGAATACTTATTCACTCGCAACGTAAAATTACTGTCCCACTTTTGTACACACAGGAAACTAGACATTTAAATTTCCATTGTGTGTGTTAAATTTTAAGGAGGATCTCGAACTTCGCCGGATGTTTAGATCCCAGCCAGATGAAGTGATGTTAAAATCTTTGTCACCATGAGGCATTACTATAAATAGCTCAACCGTAAACACGTGGTGAATTGAGAGATGAAGTGACACTTTTGAAACAGGTAAGTAAAGTAAAGGATGATAAGTAAAATCTATTTTTAGAAAGATGGGGAGGTGTCCTTAGATGAATGAAGATGGACGACGTCGCTTTCATAAAAACTAGCCAAAGGTAAAAATTGTACAGTATGTTTATGTGTATGTTACATGCAGGAAATACGGTAGGGGAAATTATTGTTGGTCATAATAGGGGCAGCTTTTTTTTATGTCTTGTTATTTGTCCCTAATATGCGGAAATAAGCAAATTTTACCTGGTTAGACAATTTGTATGTAATCACAAAGTATGTATAGATTTATCTTTCTAAATTCCTGTGTGATGACTTTACACCCAACATTATCACATCACTGGTTTATATGTATACTAAGGGATCAACCTTTTTCATATACCGAAGAATGGAAGGAGGGGGGAGCTTAATTTAGTTTCCCCTCAAGAGACTACACATTTCCTCAAAGTATATTGTTGAAAAAGGGGAATATTGCACAGAAAATTATGTTTTGGCCAGAAAAGAGGGGGGAATACATTTTTTTCTAACCCCTCCCGGGTGAAGCAAATATTTATCCATAAACCATTGATATGGTGGGAAAGATGATACTTAATTTTTAACTATTTTGCATTATCAAAGCCTTTGAATTGGTTAGATGGGCCTAACTAGAGACATTGTTAAAATAAAATAATTTGTTACAACGCAAGTAAAACGCATGTGTGTGACTGTATAATGGGGGACGGGTGTATACACACATTGGCTTGTTTAGACGTCCTTGACTTTCTAGATGACACCACTAACGAATACGTTTCATCTCCTGGTATACACTCCGAATAAGATCATTGAATACATATATATGCAAATCAATCATCAACCGATTGAAGTATCGTCATGCATGTTGCATTTTCAATGGTTTGCGGCGGGGGAGGTTTGAATATTTACCTTGTGTCTCACCTTTTGTTAAAGGGAAAGTGTGCGTGAAATATTTGCACAATTTTTGGGTGCATTGCTGAAAAAAAAAATTTAAATACAAGTGTGGGAGTATGTAGATCGAAAATTTTTTAAGATCTCAAATAAGTTAAAATGTACTTGTAAAACATGTATTTATTTTACGTGATGTCTTCATAATTCACAATGACAACTTGAAGATTTTTGTCAATGTCGGTTTCAAAAGCTCGGTAGAGCTTGTGTTTGTATATGTTTATCATGCGCCGACTTTAAATAAAGCTTTATTATTATTATGCAGTATCAAAGGGAAACAGCTCAATGTCAAGGGGAAATAACTCGTCTGGAAAGATGTACATTTTCAATGATCACGCTTCCTTATCACTTGTTCGTCACAGTTGGTTTATTATTTCACTGGACGGAGAACTGATAAGGGCTTGTGGTCAAATGCTCATCAGAATTTGGATAGACCAGAGTGATGACAAGAATTTGTAAGTTGGATTATAGAAAAATCCGTATGTGATAATATGGGGTAAAATTATGACAGAATCTCAACGGACCATGGTACTGGAAATGTTATTGCATTGATTCATTTAGAACTAGCAAGTGTTTTGGATAGTTTTGCCACAATTAAGATGAACCAGGGTACTGGAACGAGATTTTGGGTAATTTCACCAAAATACAGATGGACCAAGGTACTGAAAAGAGTTTTGGGTAGTTACGCCACAATCTAGATGGACCAGGATTCTGGAAAGAGCTTTGTGTAGTTTCACCAGAATAGAGATGGGCCAGGGTACTGGAAAGAGTTTTTGATATTTACGCCACAATAGAGGTGGACTAGGGTACTTGAAAGAATTTTAAGTAGTTTCGCCACAATAGAGATGGACCAGGATACTGGAAAGAGTTTTTAGTAGTTTCGCCACAATAGAGATGGGCCAGGATACTGGAAAGAGTTTTGAGTAGTTTCGCCACAATAGAGATGGGCCAGGATACTGGAAAGAGTTTTTGAGTAGTTATACCCCCCGCAAACAAAGTTTGGGGGGTGGGGGGGTTATATAGGTTTCACCCTGTCTGTTTGTCCGCATAGAGGGTACATGGTTTGTCCGTGCAACTCCTCCTACAGTTTTTCTGCTAGGAAGTTTTTATTTTGCAGATCATTTGTACATATATCAAAGATGTGCATGTGGTAAGGATTTTGATTTTTGTGCATTTTTACTAAAAATATAGATTGTTGAGCTTAGCCATTTTTGTGTGAATATGGCAAAAAGGGTACATGGTTTGTCTGCGCAACTCCTCCTACAGTTTGTAAGTTAGGAAGTTTTTACATTGCAGAACATTTGCACTCATATCAAAGATGTGCATGTTGTAAGGATTTTTATTTTCATGAATTTTACCAAAAAATATAGATTGTTGAACTTAGTTATTTTTTTTATTTGTGAATTTGGCTGAAAGGGTACATGGTTTGTCCGTGCAACTCCTCTTACAGTTTTTATGCTACGACGTGTTTATTTTTGTTGCATGTGTTAAACATTATAATTTGACAAACAATATATTTTCCGTGTAGACTTAGTTTTCAATAATCTTGGACACAGTCAGAGTGAAGCGAGGGGTATTAGTCCCGCTATGCGGACAGTTCTAGTTTCGCTAGTATAGAGATGGACCAGGATACTGGAAAGAGTTGTGGGTAGTTGCGAGCTACAGTACTGAACAGACTTTTCGCAAAAAACGAGGTCAAACAGACCAATAGAAAGACATGATGGTGGTTGATTAATAATAGAAAAAGTTTTATGTAATTGAAATTGTTGTAGTTGTGTTGAAATTCTGACAGAACCACGCACGTACGTTATATGTATTGTCATTCTGACAGAACAACATACGTACGTAATATGTACTGCCATGATGACAATGTGTCAAAATTGCTATGTTCACTGGAGAGTTCCGTTATGTACAATAGACCAATGAATGACGTCACTAAACGTCGCTTGTAAAGTGAACAATACTAAAAGAACGAAATATGTTTCTGTTAACGATTGATCAAATGCCAGACCTGAAGGAGGAAAGACCGGAATATAATATTAGGACATAGTACATCTGCTAGATATTGGGTACTGTACGGTCCTGCAGCTATATCATGGCGAGAACAAGTTAATTTGCTATGAGAGGATGATGAGGTCCGCTTTGTTTGAGTCCAACACGCTTGTATCTATGTGCTCTCCACAGATAGACATGTCACAACACCGTGACACATTATCCTGATTCCGAGCCAACCAGTTTTTGCTCTCTTTCCGTAATGCTGCGTGCTTAACCAGGGAAGCAACAAATACAAATGTTATAGTCTTTGGTGTTAGCCGAGCGGGGCGCGAGCTCACGATCTACCACACTCGAGGCGAGCACACTTTAACCATTACACCACCGATGCGGTTGGTTCTCGAATATATCTGAATAATATAGTTGATTCTACGTTTGACAACAAAGTATTATTAATCAATAATTCAAACCCACATACATGGAGGAATCATTATGACAAGCATAGGAACTCACTAGATAGTTTAAAAGGTTGATAACCTGACAATAGCTTTCCATCAGAATAACTGATCATGTCGTTGTCAGGATATCTTCAGGATTTTTCTTGATGAAAAAAGAAATAATGTGGATATCTCTTATAGTGCGTACTACGTATACACTATGTGTGCACTGACATTAGGGGCCGTCGTGGTCGTGATTGTATGGTAGTTGGGTTTGTAGCATGGAAGCGGAGATTTAAGGCCTTTTTTCTTTCCCTTTTTTGCTTGTCAGTTTTGAAAGCTTGCTCTCCACTTTCCGGTCCTCCCCTTAAGCTCCTCACTCCCACTGTTCGGTCGACTTCAAAAGCTTGCTCACTACTTTCCGGTCCTCTCCTTAAGCCCCCCACTGTTCGGTCGAATTCAAAAGCTTGCTCCCCACTTTCCGGTCCTCTCCTTAAGCCCCCCACTGTTCGGTCGACTTAAAAAGCTTGCTCCCCACTGTTCGGTCGACTTAAACTTAAAATCCTGGATCCGCCTCTGGTTTGTATTTCTTTTAAGATGGAGTTTTCCCATCAATATTTTCAAATAATAAGAACTCATTAGATTCAATGTCTAACAGATATTTGATCTTGAAATGTAACTACCCTACCATAACTTTAATGGATTCTAACATGACAATACAAGTACATCCGTGTTTTATATCTTTCTTGGAAGTTCGTTTTTACTCTCTTGAAATATGAAGTCGTCATTCACGTATCATATCTATAGACTAATAATTACATTACTTC
>MJUT01002417.1:12157-42188 GCA_002080005.1 Gigantidas platifrons
TTTTTTTTTATTTAGCATGCAGTAGGTATTGAAAGTGTTAGAAAAAGATGCATTTATTGGATTTGCTTATTAAAACAATTAATTTCTTGTTCTATAGCTACGTATTTACTTCTAGCTAAAAATGACTAAACATTATGGTACAAATTAGTTATTTCCTCTGTTGAAATATATGATAAACATATCATAGCATGTCATTTTTCATATCATACCCTTTATCAGCCCTCGTTCATATATCGTCCCTAGAGCCTATGGGCTCCCGGGCTGATATCATGACTTAGAGCTGATAAAGGGTATGATATGAAAAATGCTATGTAATAATCTATATGTATATATATATCACCAGTCTGATCTAGCACGGTTCAAAGGTCTGCAGAGCCATACCAGAAATAAACAAAATAACTGATGTAGTTTCTGTTATTGATAAAGATAGGATTAGTGAGAAATTGTATATCTATGTTTTTATTAGAAGTACGTTTGTCTTCCCGTTTCTTAGTAACGTAAAACAAATTATATATTCACCGTCAATAGTCCAATGTTGTATGTGTATCATCATCGTACTTATTGTCATCCAATCAAATATATTTTTTTTAATTATCCAAAATGTGGCAAGTTCCAGTCCCCAGAGGTATCGTCCGCTCAGTAGTCCGTGCATTGGTACTGACATGGTTTATTAATACAAGATATTTTGTATCGAAATTTACAGTTTCTAAATCATGTAATTGGTGCTTCTCCTTCAGTAATAAGTGACGATCTGAGCCGATTTCGGCTATACTGTTTAAGCCCGTTAGTTTTCTTGTTCCCAAAAACTTTTATATTATTATTCGGCTTTCAAATATTTTGGCTTGGAGCGTACGTGATGACGGTTATCCCAATAACGTGTCTCGTGCACTAAATTGTATATCTTCATTTTTATTTGAACCAAATAAAACTATAAATGTGCTTCAAGGCAATGTGGCGAAAACACATCCTTATTTTGTATTTTAACAATGCCAAGTAGTAATGGTTATATCTGTAACAACATAACCACCATAACAATGCAAACCACCCTCTAGTAAACATCATTACGACAGAAGACGATGCAAATATAGATAGTTTGGATTTAAAGAGGTAATTGGAGTATCTAATGTACATTCACTCTTATTTAATTAAGACATGACACCCAAGATAATGGATAAATCAATTATTAATAGGTATACACTTTTAGTAACGTAAAAATACTTGTTTAGAAATATTAACATATGTTTCTGAAATGTAACATTTCTATCATATGTACCTGAGAGTGTAAGACTCCATGTGTTACTTCCTGTTCCAATAACTGGAAGGCACAACCAAACACTGTTCTGTATACCATCAGTTATAGCATCTGGAGGTATGGTCAGATAATATGTGTTATTGGAAAGATCACAGGTATACGTGTAATTAGTATCCCTTGCATCGTCAATGTTACATTCATTTTTTATACTCGCTACAGGAATGTTGTCCTTGCTCCATGTAACAATTTTATAACTGTCATCCACAACACAGGTAAGTGTTACTGTTACATTGTCTCCAAGTACAACATGATCTGGACTTCTTGATAGCATGTAAACACCTGTAAATATAGTTGAGAAGCGTATAGTATTGCTGTTTCTGCTACTTCAGACATTTTTCAACTTTATTTTTCAATGCACGGCTATATATTCACAACTTTTATGTGTTTGTTCTTCTTTCTATGCTTGGAATTAGTGATGAGTTAGATATCTGTTATACTCATATGGTCTATATTGCCAAAATAATTTGTATTTTTCATCAAGCTGTGTATTTCCTCCATTTTCAAGTTCAGTATTACTATTTTCAAACATGATGCTATTTCAATCGATGGGAATTATTAAATGTCGCGGTATGAGGTACGATTAATGGATAGTATTAAATTAAGTGTCGGTGCTGTTTGATTAATGCAAATAAAGATATTTGGAACATCCGACATGGCTAAAAAAACATTGTCTATTAATTTTTGGTGGTTTATGCAAATATTAATCCAGGATTCTGTTAGGTCTTGATTGATCCTTTTTCTAATTACAACTTATTCATATGGTTGTTGTACAGTCCTTGGAACAGTAGCCACGACTTTTTGTCTGATGGTTAACTGATGGATCCAAAATTGACCAATGTTAGCATATTTGAGTGCTTGCATTCGTAACTGACGACTACTATTCATCATTACCTTGACAACAGTCAGTTTATCGATCAGTCAGGTCACTGCTAACGGATCGCTCTTTTTGTTGCGGCTATTGTTCCACGGGCAATAGCAGTTTTACTGCTCAATATAATTTGTCATTAATATATAGGTTTCCGTTGTTGTTTGTGGTTTATTTGTGTTTCCTGTCTATTTCTCGTCCACGTTTAAAGACTGACATTACTATTAAAAACTAGACGCAACTGACAAATAATAAGATTACATAATGGAAGTATAAAATGCATGCATGTAGGTAAAGTATTTATCGCAATAAAAATTTACAGGCGCGGATGGATAATTTAATGTTAGAGGGGGCTGGCATTGTGTAGGCGAGGAGTCTAAGGTCACCATTAGGTTCATAGCAGACCATTCACTTTCCTGGTTTGGTCTAGATAGTTCCATTTAAAAAAAAAAGTGGCAGGGGTTAAAAAGTGTTATCTGTCCAAGTCTACCCTCTTTGTGGAATGATTAGGTCTTACAAGTGTGTTTTTGGTTACATTGTAAAAAAAAAGCCGAGTTGTAATCTTGTACGTTATGAGACGGACATGGTTATAATGCATATACCATTGCCTAATTTAACAACAAACGATCAACAGCAGAGTATATTTTAGAGGAATGTGGGCCGGGTGTGCCCCCATTTGAATCCGCACATGTGTTGTTTTAGAATATACTATTTAATCATGATCAAGAGGAACATTTCTTTGAATGACGGTTTTGAATTATGAAGTTTTAAAATAGAAAACAAATGCATTATTTTAGGAAGTTTCTAATATTTGCTATCCATGTTCAGTATTGTCCCTATAACTTCAAGGTAAAAGAGATCAAATATTTACAAAAGAATATTTACAAAAGAATAAACCTGATGATCATACTTGTATAAACAAACAAGTTTAAAATTACTTGTTTTAAATGGTGTATACTCACCAAAACAAAATGGAAGAGCGAAAAAATATAAGTATCCTATATACAGTACTCGGGCCATAGTTTTATCAATTTATTTCCTTATTTCAAGGGACTTAACTCGTCTTTGGTTTTTTTTTCTGTTTTTACATATGTAGATCGTATGTCCACATCTACCTATGCGGATGATTATAAGTATTTTTACAACTTTCTTATCTATATAATGTTTCAATAGTCGGTTATAAATCTTACAAGATGAACTTTCATTTTAAAGAAATTTAGTTTTCAAGTTAGATTACACATTTTCAAATTGCTAATTTTATGAAAATTGTAAGAGATATTTCCAGGAAACTATTATTTGCAAAGCAAGCACATCTCTATAAACTATGGAAGAGAATATCCGCACGAATTAGAATATAGTTACCTATATTTCTTAATTTGTAAATGCAATGTTTTGGTTCATGAAATTTCTCCTTTCCCACGGTAACATAACATCCATTGGTCTTGTTATTGTACCATTCATGGTTTTGTTGTCATTCATTTTTGTTATAGCATGTGGTCGTTTTGAATGGAAACGAACATGTGCATGCTTTTTAATCGTTTGTTTATATTTGTATTGCCTTCGGGGATCCAGTTTTCCAGAAGGGTTATAATATTTTGTGACTTTTTAAAATTACTTACTTCTCTTGTTCCAAAGTTCAAACGAAGACAAAATGAATTCCGATGTACTTGTGACCAAGTAAATGGTTATTATTATTCTATTATTGTCTTCTCCTGTGGGAACTGTTATCTTATAGATTTGTCTGGTGTGCTATACCTCACTCGACAACACTATAGAAAAACTGTTCCCGAGGGAGAAACAATAATATGCTTAGTACATAACATATCATTCAGGAGATAAAAAAATCGTCAGCCTTTTTTTTATTTTTTATTTTTTTATTTATTTCATTATTGTCTTAATCTGCCTGTTAACATATATCACCTTGGCCCAGGATTCCAACTGATTGTATTACAATATTGAAGTAACGGTGTGTTCACATTTCTCCCACTTTTGATTTTCTGGAATACGGATAGAGAACAAATTGCGGGAGAAAAGTGAAAGGGAAGAAAGGATTAATGAAATGTAACTGTAATTAGGCTTACAGTGGATCCAATGTAATGAAACTTATCATTAAATAACGAAGATAATATGTATTATCATATTTCATTTAACATCATTCATACTCAAAATGCAAAACACTAATTTAATAAGTTAAATGTACTACATAAATAAGCACAGAGGAAATATTAATATAAAAGTCAAGTAATGTACAGCATTTCACAAATAAATATGTAATATTAATAGGTTATTATACAATGTTATGTACAATATGGAAAAATACTGTACGAGTCTGTATTGTATTGAAAACCCGTATTGGACGAGACGCCGTAGTCGTCGAGTTTAATACGGGTTGTCAATACAATACGGACGAGTACAATATTTTTCCATATTGTACATAACACTGTATAATGACCTATTTATTATACAGCTGAAACGAAATGAAACTCTTAATACAGTCTCAATAGAACAACTGCACAACAGTATTTCGTTAGAAAAATGTTCTGTATATCAATACAGATCTCGTAAACTCTAAAAATGAATTAAAAACAGTAAACTAACTGATGAGCAATTATTCTAAACAACTTTTTATTTTTTGTCCTCAAACTGTTAAATATCGAACAAGTTAATTTGATTGTTAATATAGTATTAAATGAATCTTTTCAGGAGTTCATGCATGTGTAAACGATACCGATGCACTCACAAACTGAATAAACGCCCGACACCGACATCGGCACCGTTTACACATTCATGGACTCCTAAAAAGAACCGTTTAATACTTATAATTCTTAAATTCAATATTGTAGATAAAAAAATGTATTAATCTTGCATATCCCTGGTCTAAGATTCGCACACATTAAAATTCCGCGAAACGTTGTTGACGACTTTGGAACATTAACAGATTAACAACATGCCGTCATACGAAGAATTCCAGTTTAAAACGTAATGATTAGGCGTCATTTGGATTCGTTTACGCTTCAATTTTAATAAGATTTAACTAAAATAAGTTTACAAGGTAGCCATTTTAATTGTTTTTGTATATTGTTGTAAAGATGACATGTAGAATTTCACGTTTTTAAGATGGTGGATCCTCGTAGTTACGGCTTGCAGATTGAAAAGTTCAGTGAGTTATGAACGAATTAAAAAAAAACAGGTGACAGTGTCCTTGTCCAATCAAAAGGCACGGAAACGAGATACTTTAATTCTATAAGAATTATCATTGAATGTTCCACCATTTTACAAGCTCCAGACGAAATAATCAACGACTTACTTCCCATACATAATGTACAATACGAACAAAATACGGACCTATCGGGACGTCCAATACGGAAAAAATACGACTACCGGTTGTACAATACGGGAAAAATAATGTACGGTCACATGCATGTCTTAAATGGGTGTTTTTGATTGGATTGAATTATAGCTGTATAATAAACATAAATAAATAATCTAGATATTATTCATAGGAAATAAACTAATGTAATACACATTTAAAATAATAAATGTGATGTGCAAATAAATGAATACAAGAAAATGTAAATAGGCAAATGTCACAAATAAATTCAGATCACAATATACATACATACACATGTAGATTGTCTTACAAGACTCAATGGTATTACTGTCAAATTGGCTTCTGTGTTATAGTCCGTTTGACTTCTATTAATCTTCAAGAACAAATTATTAAAAATCCAGTTTTCAAATCAACAATTTTGTTTCTAGATGTATATTACTATATGATACATTGTATATACGAACTCTGACAATTAATTTCAAACCTTTTGGTCTATTATTAAAACAGTTACCCATTAGGTCTCCATGTTAATTATATTGACTAAAGTGTAAAAATCTGGAGGGAGTGAGTACAAATAGAAGACTGTACCATGTGACATAGGACAATTAAATATCAAAGTACATAATAACAATTGACTATCATCTATGGGCAGTTAATGAGTAGCCTTTTGATAATTAAGTGTAATATGTCAAATGGTACAATGGAATATTCATTGGAAGCACGTGTCTATTATATTGGTTTCATGGCTTGGCTATTGCACAATTTGTACTCACTCCGTCCATATTTTTACACTTTAGAAAATATAATTAAAATAGAGACCTAATGGGCAACTTTTTCAATAATGGACCAACAATTTTGAAATTAATTGTTAGAGTTCGTATATATCATATATTAATAAACATCTAGAAAACAAATTGTTGATTTGAAAACAAGGTTTTTAAGAATTTTTTTTCTGAAGATTTATTGAAGTCAAACGGACTATAGCTTGTGTTTTCTGGAGTAGTTCTATTAGGACGAAGATGTTGGGGTATACGTGGTTGACATGCTTCTTTAATTTGCTGTGCCATCCCTCTAAGTGGTTGTTGTCACGTGTGCCCTCGTTCTCTGTCTTCCAGTGCGTTGAACCATATATCTTCGACTAACTCCGGTAGTACCAGTGGTAGAACTGCTGCTCGTCTTACAAAAAGTCGGATGTTGTCATTGTCTCTGTAGGTGGTGGTGAGACCATGTTCGTCTGTCTTTCTCCAGATGCTTTGAGTGTAGGGGAAGAAGCAGCTTTCAAAGTGGGGTGTGTTAATGCTTGTTGTGTGGAACATCATACCTAACTGCTCGTAATAAATTTAATCAAAATCAATTTACCTAAAGTATTTTTTAAAACAAACAATAATTTAATTGTTCAAAAATCTACATCTAGCTAGCACTTTATATAAAAATATGTATATATATACCCATTACATACATAGTGTGGTGGTACAAGACTTTGTATTAGGTCGAGCCTGTTGTGTGAACCAGTATCACTACGAGTCGCGATAGCGACGAGTTGTGATGTAGTTAGTTCACACAACAGGCAAGACCTGATACAGAGTCTTGCACCAACACACTATGTATGTAATACGTTTATCCAACATGTCAATAAAAACAAATTTTAAACAAATAACAAGGATCTAATTAATATTTACAATTTTGTTTACAATACTCTCAGGAAGACTACATTTTGTGCATGACTTCTCGTTATTTGTTGCCCTTCTTTCACCATTGTCGAATTACTGTTTGATCACTTTCAGTGTCACTGTACAATCCGACAACGTTTCTAAGAAAGAAATTTGGAACTTACAGTTGCCGGAAATATTGAAACTATGTCTTTGAAAATGAGAGTTAATGTGCTTTTCACTGCATTCCAAAGGACAAAGGAGTTCGGTAGAAAACGTCTCGTGCATCGTCGCGCCATTCTTTTATCACCACAGTGTGGTGATACAACATCTTTTGTGCGAACTTGACCTCAAATGCGATCTTTTCATTGGCTATAGTCGACATTCCATCTGCCGATGTGCATACAGAAAATCTTTTGAAGGACCATAGTTATGACTGAAGTTTATTGAAAGCTTCACTGACCTCAAATGAGATCTTTTCATTGGCTATAGTCATGAGAAAAATCTGTTGAAAGTCGTCTGTAGTAATTAGCCACGCCTTCAAACAGTTAAACAAAATTCGTTTATTTATAGCATTGGCTATATCTGGAGACGATTTTAAAATATAGCACAATTATAATGATCAGTGACCTTTTGACCGACAATACACTCATTTGTGGAACGTTTTCATTAATTGTAATGCATGATTTCTTGAAGTTTAAACAATACAATCATTTCGTTTTCTTTTATTTATAGCTCTACAAAAAATCAATAAATACACATACCAACTTATATCGATCAACGCATTGCCTTTGATAAAATCTTGTCAATGGCTATGTTTGGACAGGATTCTAATATCGTTAATTACAAAGGAAAACTTACATAATGTTAGATAAATGTTGTTATTATACCTCACATAATTAAGAATCAATTCTATTGGTTAAAAGATAATCACATGACATAAAATAATCTGGATATTTTTACTTAAATAGGAAAACTTACATAATGTTAGATAAATGTTATTATAATTAAAATATTGTCATTATTATTAAATTATTATGAATAACTGATTTATTTAATAAAACAATTTTTGGACATTCATTTTTTATACATATGTAATACATATTTCACATTTATATCTATAAAATTATTTGTACAGTAATACCCCCAGCAAAGCTATTGTAAATGCGACCTCTAATAACACATACAGGCCGCTAATAGAGGCCGATGATACAGGCCGTTAATAGGGGCCGATGACACATTTTTGGGACAAGGTTGATATTATTTTACATTATGTAGTGGAGAATACACTCCAACTGTAGATTCTTAAAAATAATCAACGAGACCCGTCAGGGTCGAGTTGATTATTTTTAAGAATCTACAAGTTGGAGTGTTTTCTCTTACATAATACATATAGATTCTCCTTCAGTTGCCCGTGGGTTACGATATTTCTCCACTCAAGAGAGTTAAATTTCAAATTTTAACCACGGGCCGTTAGGCGAGTGGTTAACAATTTTAACTTAACTCTCGAGATTGGAGAAATATCGTAACCCACATGAGCAACTGAAGGAGAATGTGTTTCTCCCATTATTTAACACGAACTTTATTTCAAAAGCCGTCAAACGAGTGAAACGAGTCAAATGCCGGGAAAGGCACGAGACATTTTAATCCTCTAGAAGATTACAGATTTTTCTACCACTGGCTCAGCGGGGTTAAAATGACGTCATAAAGGGAGAAATTTCTATCTGCAACAGTGTTTTCATTTTATATCTTTACCTTTTTGATGTTCAGAAAGCTAAATAAGTCACAAATAACAAAAAATAAACAAAATGGTATCGGCATCCGTGCTTTCGATTCTCGTTTATGTAGTGGAGAATACACTCCAACTGTAGATTCTTAAAAATAATCAACGAGACCCGCCAGGGTCGAGTTGATTATTTTTAAGAATCTACAAGTTGGAGTGTTTTCTCTTACATAATACATATAGATTCTCCTTCAGTTGCCCGTGGGTTACGATATTTCTCCACTCAAGATATTTAAATTTCAAATTTTAACCACGGGCCGTTAGGCGAGTGGTTAACAATTTTAATTTAATTCTCGAGATTGGAGAAATATCGTAACCCACATGAACAACTGAAGGAGAATGTGTTTCTCCCATTATTTAACACGAACTTTATTTCAAAAGCTGTCAACCGAGTGAAACAAGTCAAATGTCGGGAAAGGCACGAGACATTTTAATCCTCTAGAAGATTACAGATTTTTCTACCACTGGCTCAGCGGGGTTAAAATGACGTCATAATGGGAGAAATTTCTATCTGCAACAGTGTTTTCATTTTATATCTTTACCTTTTTGATGTTCAGAAAGCTAAATAAGCCACAAATAACAAAAAATAAACAAAATGGTATCGGCATCCGTGCTTTCGATTCTCGTTTATGTAGTGGAGAATACACTCCAACTGTAGATTCTTAAAAATAATCAACGAGACCCGACAGGGTCGAGTTGATTATTTTTAAGAATCTACAAGTTGGAGTGTATTCTCTGACATGATACATTTCTATCTGCAACAGTCTTTTCATTTTATATGTTTACCTTTTTAATGTTCAGAAAGCTAACTAAGCCACAATTAACAAAAAATAAACAACAACATTTTATCGGCATCCATGCTTTCGATTTTCGTTTATATTTAGATATTTCAAAGTCTTTCAAGTGTCCCAAATATTCACCCGTGGTCTGTCTGATTTGCTAAGTTGCGGTTGGTTCGATGGTTGTTCTTGTATTGCGAGAATACTCGTCAGTTCTGAACATAAATTGTGTCAGAACTCAAATATTTTGTATCGTGTCTTGTATATATTGATCAATTGCCTTTTTTAAGCAAATTGTTGTTATTTTTTTGCAAAGCTTACTATCAAGAGTTACATATACTAATTATAGAATTTATTAATGTGGTCAACTTAGCCGAGTGGTAAGATGGAAGTTTGGAAAGTCGAAGCCCAGCAGTGGTTCGAGACACGAGAGTCCCAAAATAAGTAAAACACGTTTGTAAGCCTAAAATAGTAAAAGGTTAAAGTTCATATATTCAAGAACAAAAGAATGAACTGTAGATTCTTAAAAATAATCCACTGTTCGAACAATAGTGTGACGTCAGGGAAATGTATTAAAGGGGCATTAGCTACGGTTTTGACCAAAAAAGTTATATGCTTTGGAAATTGGTAAATAGCTTTAAAATGATGAAATAAAGGTAAATAGTTCACATTAAACAGCTTATCGAACCACTTTCCGCCTTTTGAGAACGAAAAGTATGATCGATTACTTATTTGCATGCAATTGACCTTACTAGTGACAGGTAAAAACGAATAATTTGTATTTGGTCGCTTATTAACTGCCAACTTGCATGGTTCTTTGTCCGTAATTAACACCGACTAAAAGCAGATTCACAAAAAATAAGAAATCAGTGCATTGTTGTACTTATTTAATGACGATTCGACAAACTCCGTAAACAATGTCGATAATTAATAAGATGGTGTCCATTTCTTGATCGATTTCAAAACACGAGCAGTTGCATGTTTTTTTTCCCCGATGCGCGTGCATTTCATAACATTTATAAGCTACAGAAACACGTTTTATTAAGGCATCAATCATATCTGATAGTTTTTACGGGTAACACATATTTACGATTTGGCAGATAATGCCCCTTTAATATTTTTATTTCAATATATTTAGTATATTGAATCTATAAAACAGAAGTATCCTTTTAATTCACAACATGTAATGTACAAGGTTGTCGAGTGAAATTTTCAACTGAGCAGTGTTTTCCTCCGGTAAAGATCAGTTAGTGTGTTTTCAATACTATATACACATTCTTCATTCAAACAACTTTTAGGTTACTTTCAGAATTTTTGACAAATTAAAGGCGTCTATACATATAAATGCATTTTTGGGGCGTTTGTTCAGATGAATTGATACATGTAAAGGATACTTCTAGCTTGGACAAAATTACCTTTTTTTACCTACAATGTTGCACAAGAGTTATTTCCCTTTTATTAATTTTATTCTTCCTGGATGTGACAAAGGCTAAAACGAAAACTACATGAAACATGCATAAGCTAGCGATAATTAAAAACGTATTCTGTGAAAGTAAGTATATAATTTTTTCTTCTATACAGTTTATTAACTTTCTTTTCATTTGTGCTTCCTTTTAGAAATACAACTGTAGATATGTTGACATACATGTTTCTGAGAAACCCAGAGATAGTAAAATTTGAAGTAATTTTTATCATATGTACTTCCGTCATGGAATGCTCGCCTTTTTCTTTCTGTTTACATATTTATTTTCAATCAAATAGCTTTGTTATTTCTTCTTTTTTTTCATTTATTTATCGTGTTCGTGTCCATATATCCATAGCATCTTATGGTAACAAGAGCTTGCATATGCCGTCCCTCTACCCTTAGTATCCGTCTTCTATTAACATACATTGTAATATCTTTAGATTTTCCTTAGATAATTTCTTCATTGAAAACGTGTTCGTTCCTGTTGTGTTCTTGTACATACTATATATATATATATATATATATATATATACATTAACCTTTTTTTGCTCACCTGTCCCGAAAGATGAGGTATTAGTATCCCTTTGCGTCCGTAGTCTGTAAATGTTTCAAAATTCAATCTTATTCTCCGAAACCACTAGGCAATTTTGAACAAAACTTAGCAATGTTCATTGCATTTGAGCTTGTGATGCTGATTCAAAATTCAAAATGACATGCCAATAATGCATTCTAATTAACTGAAATTAAAAACAAAATATATTCTCTAATGCCACTGGGATTTAATTGTGATATTGTAGAAATGTCTATTAAATAAGGCTTGTTATAATTTTGAGATCATCATAGGAGCCACAAAAATCCAATAAATTTCTGCCGGAAATCTGTCTGTCCTGGTTGTTTTTAGGGCCTTTAAATACAACAGTTTTTAGTGATTTTCACTCATATACTGAACTATCTTGCTCATCAAGCTCGCGTTAATATCTATATGTTCAGTATTATTGCTAAGTGGCTTCGAAAATCACGAATACTTATGTCCATTGCATACCTTTATATTTTCTTATTTATCAAAATAACACAGATACTGACTGGCAACAATCATGTGCCACCTTTTGTAAATTGTGTCGTTAAATTTTGATTTTAAGGTGGTACCCAACACCTGACCCCAAAATTTTCCTGTCGTTTAATTTTTTAGATTTGTTTTTCATGTGAAACATTATGATATTACCTAACAAATATTAAAAAACCAAAAGAATTTAACCAATGGATTCTACACACTTCCATTTTAACCCCCCCCCACACTTAAATCGAAGGTATAGCCGTAGATGACAAGAATGCTAGTCCATGCTTAATTTACCTTTTTTGGGAGGTAAATGAAATAATTTACTAAATAGTTAAGCTTATGTTGAAAGTGTGATAACAGTTCCAGTAGTCGTAATTATAGAATAATTGTGTCGTTGAATTTTTCCTAAAAAAAACTCGTACAATATAAAGAACAATTCTAGGTAACACTGTTTAAGTTTCAGAATTTTTCAACCAACCGAAACAGAGAACGGCGAACTTTTTTACCCCTTCCACTTTTTACAAAAAAGCACCATTGAGTGCATTTTGCTGGATGACTCTATCATTATCTCCTTATGATGTGACTATCTTATATGAACACTAACTGATTCCATTATATTACATTTAATTGAATAATTTCCATACTTACATGTATCATACTGTCCAATTTAGGAAAAACAGGGTAGTCATTTAAGGTCAAGTAAACACGCGACACCTATCTCTACCCATCGTTATAATTTTTTTATACCAGATATTTTCAGCAAATTTTAATACTATTTATTAGAGACACTAAAACATGTAAAACAATCATTAGATCCCATCAGTACAGCGTCCGTTTTGTACACATTGTACATCTGTGTCAGCTAAACGCTTGAAATTGAAGCGAACTTTTAAAAAACTTCACTGATCCCTGTACGTTAGAATAGAGATACCTCCCCGTAGTGTTAGATACCACCTTAATTGTCTGTGTAAAACGTGCATACTTGTCATTGTTCTTACATTAACAGTTTTTGTGTGTTTTGTTTCATTTGGCGTTTGATAACGTGATGGTTTCCTCCTTCATTTCGTTTCACTTTCAATATATCTTGTAAACAAACGCGTCTTCTCAATCACACTCGATGCCCTCCATCATAACCAGTCTCATAAATCACAATATTTACCGTTCTCGTTGTCAATGCTTTTCCTTTTATTTTGGATACAGTGATTAATATACATGTACATTGTTTTACAATGTTGAAATACCATACTAATTAATGATAGCATCGTAATTCCTTCAAAGTGTAAAAATCTCGCACTTCCTATTAGTTATTGTGCGCTTATATATGAGTCTCAGCATGACAATCTCCGATTTATTATTTTTAGAAGGTCTGATTTCATTGCAAATAGTATTGAGTGATACCCACCAATTGATGATATGTAAATCGTCCCCATTATAATAAGCGAATGGTCTTCTTCATCACTCGTTTACACAACCTAAATTGTAAGATTGAGGACATTTCTAGCCGTGTAATCAGGTGAATTCGTTAATCGTTAGATTGATTGAATATATGTAGATTGTATCCCAGTTGCATTTCAAACTTGATTTGATTTTCAAATGCAACCTCGGTTTATCGAAAATCGGGCCACCGACGAAATGTTTATAATTGATATTCTTTTAATTGTCGTTCTAATAATATACAATACAAGTTGGTCCATTAAGATCAAATTCAGAGGTGTCGTCTGCATACTAGCTCCAAGTTCTTTCTTTCCTTCCACTACAAAGTTGTGGAATGCTCTACCTGACAGTATACAATTTCTACCCTCTTTTTCCCAATTAAAAAAAAACAATGCAACCTGTCCAAATTCCGGTCGCTTCATTTTTAAATATTGGCGACAGGAAATTTAATATAATACATGAACAAGCTAAGACATAGATGTAGTGGCCTTAATGCCGATATAGAGTAAATTGTAAGAATGATCCAGTTTGTGTATGATGTCATTTATTTGAAGATGCAATTCATTTTTTTCTTGAATGTGCACTTCATGAACACGATAGAACTTATCTGTTTAACTGTTTTAATAACATTGTTCCGATCTCTATAGAATACACATGTATACTCTTTTAATGTAACGGCATTAGTGAAGAATTGAATACCTTAGTGTTCAAATCAGTGCATCTATTTATTCAACACACTTGTACATTTAAAACTTAATTTATCCACAACCGTGATATTATCTCAATACAATTTATTAGTTTTACACCCCCCCTTTTTCCACTCTATTTCCTTCTGTTAAATATTAAAACAATATTTAATATGTGTACATAATATATGACATAATTCTGCTTAGTTTATTAATTATAGCCGATATAGAATATACATTTGATTTATTTGATTAATGTTATTAATGTATTTGCAAGGAGAGGGACTAGTAAATTGTAAAAATTGGGGAGACGGATTTACATAAGGACATATTGTTTCCGAATCCCAATATATGCATTAGTGTATGTTATTATGTATGCCTGTTTTTCTTAATAAATATTGTTTAAACTAAGTTGTAAAAATTGTAAAGTAAAGTTAAAATAAATTATAAAATGATAAGGAATTTTGCTTTTTTCTTATTGGCCTAAACAGTATTTTCTCATCTCTACTTCAGAGTGAGTACACCTCGCGTGCAGTGAGTACACCTCGGGTGAGGTATATTCTTCAGGCTTGCCCACCGACCAACCAAAGCCAAGATGTCAAGTTGCGTCGACCAATCAAATTGCGTCTTACTCATTCATAGAATTTCAAAAAAATTCAAAATTATAAAATCATTTTTTTTTCTTAAAAATTAAAAAAATCAAAAAAAAAAATCATAATTTCAAAACAATTCAAAATTTTCATAAAATTTCAAAAATTTCATAAGATTTAAAATTTGTTATTTAAATAATAATATTGAAAAATGATAAAACAATTCGGTTGTTTCGAATCATGTCAATTCCGACCACGGTCCGTCTTTTTCGTGTCTTGACTTTTGAACAAATCGGCAGGCGACTTCCGGTGTTTACGCCATTACTGTGACGACGTCAGTATATTATAGTCGTAGATACGGTAGATTATAAGTAATTGTAATATGGAGAGGCAAAGCAGACCGCTGAATAAATACTGGTGTTCGGTACCTCACTGTCTCTGTGATATCAGAAATATCTACATAAAGGCAGGTCGTTTTCCTTTGATGCTGACTACCGCAAATAAAGAAAGAAAGCAAATTTAATTTTAAAGAAGTAGTTGTCTCTGCATTTGAAGTCTTTGATACAAATAAAATAATTTAATTGATATCTGTCTTTTACAGAAAATGTTAAGATTTTTTTAAAGTTGAGGATCGAACGTTAAAACGGCACATATCGATTGGAGTTTTTGTTGTGTACATTGACACCGGAAGTTCAATGCAGAATATTCCAACGAAATCACGTGATCTGGCGGACGAAAATAACTATTGTTTGAAGGAATGGAAATGATTCGAAACAACAGAATTATAAAGTTTTAAAAATGTCTTATTATTTAATAAAGCAGTTATTGACTTTTAATTTCAGTCTACTCATGACAATACGGACCTGGTCAATGATTGATTCACCTCGGCCGTTGGCCTCGGTCAATCAATCATTGATCAGGTCCGTATAGTCATGAGTAAACTGAAATTAAAAGTCATTAATTGTATATTATCATGGCTTGAATAATAATAACCAAAGTGAGAAGAAAGGCTGGAGCCAGGAACACTTTACTTATATCAAGCAGCTAGAACTTTAGAACTTGATAAAACTTTAATATGGTATATATTATACAATCATAGTCTTTGTTGAGGTCAATACGAGTTTTTATTAAATAATATGATTAAAACAGTCCTAATACGTTTAAATCAGCCTGCATGATACAGTAGCTCTGTCCAGTTTACTATCTATACAGCTTTTCGGCCCCGGGCCAATACAGCTTTGGTCCGTATTGGTCCGGGGCCGAAAAATCTGTATAGGTTCCGGTTTGCAATCTTACTTCCGTTCCGACATTACGTTCGCATACTACAATTCTTCATGACGTAATTATTACAAACATGTCGTCTGACAAGTCTGTCGTTGACAGTGAGCCTGTGGCTTTCACAAATAAAGAAACCAAGCAAATCCTGCATCAATTTGCAAAGGAAATTGGGAACTTTGAGTTGGATTTCTATAATTTTGATGAGTTAAATTATGAAGAGCAATCGGAGTCCGACAAATCAGCAAATACAATAGACGCAGACTCCGCAAGCAATAAATGTTAATAAAATTATGTTACAAGCATATTGGAAGTTTTCAACTGTTTCATCTAGACATGCACAATGACACTGGAGTCTGGAATTTAAATACCATGTGAAAATGATAAGGTCCGAATAGAACCAGCTTAGTAGGTCTTATATTTGTCGCATAAACATAAGTCGAATTATTTAATAAATGTTTCATTAACTGGTTGTTTCTGTATTGGCCCCGTATAGATTCTCGATCAGCTGTATTGGCTCGCGGCCCTACGGGCCTCGGGCCAATACAGCTGACCCCGAATCTATACCAGGGCCAATACAGAAACAACTAGTTAATAACACTATATTTTGGACCTTAAAATCGATATTCACCGAAGCTTTTAGGCTGAGGTGAATATTAATTTCTAGGGTACATAAAACTCGAATTCACCGATACAAAAGACTGTAATTGTTTTCTTGCATTAAAATTAATAGTGAAAGTGAAACCAAGTCAATATGAAATCAATCACTGCATTATGACGTCATACATAATGCAATGGAAAATGAAAGTGAAAGCGAGTCAATACGAGTTTTAATCAAACAATATCAAATGTTACGGAATGTTAGGTCGCAACATGATAGTCAATACAATTGTTTAGATAAAATCATTTTATAATAAGAACAATAATTATATCTGCCTTCTTAGTGGCTGACTTGACATATGACAATACAAGATACATGACCCCATATTTAGCTGTAAATGGAAATTTAAGAAATAATTCATGGGGGCTTGAATGTAAACTGATTTTACCACGGGTTTGCCCTTGGTGCCAAATATTTTACCACGAGCGATAGCGAGGGGTAAAATATCGACATAAAGGGCAAATACGGTATTTGAACAGCCAAAGCAAATTATGACGTTGCCGATCAGCTGATATACCAATATACGCATATATAACAACGGGTTTGGACCCAAAGCATTTGAAAGAAGTCATATTAGAATGTATGGTATACAATAGCGTACGTGTATCGTGGGTTCCATAGCTTTCACCTTTTTGTATCTCTCGTCTTTAAATTAAGTATCATAGATGGAACATGCTTTTCTTTTACAGCAACGCAGAGGAAAACATATGTAACCAGGATTTGTGTTTTACTGTTTCTGATTATAGAGGACGCAAATGTAAATGGTGAGTTTGTTTTCAATTCATTCAATCTAATTGAAATGAAATCCTTGCTCGCCTCGAGTGTGGTAGATCGTGGTTTCGAGACCCGATGGAGTCAAACCAAAGATTATAAAAGCGGACCTCATCATCATCTCATTGAACATTATCTTACTCTGGCCATGATATAGCTTATACATTGGTGATTTGGCGTTAAACACCAATCACTTACTCCCTCCTTTTTCTTACCGATATCTAATTTTAATTAAATTGCATTTCATGCGTGTAATCTCCAAAATTGGGGGTATACGACTACATAAAGGTGTAAAACCACCCATTAATTTATCTTAGATTTTCTACCAAATTTGTGTTTTTAGTCTACATTACGATTTTGTCTGAGGTTTAACCTATATTTTCCGAAGCGTTCTGTCACGCTCTGGGACATCCCATATTAAAAAAATAGCCACGTAATTCCCAGAAATTGAGTAGTTATATGTGATGATCAGATTAAAATAAAACTGAATGCAACCATATTTGGGCTCAAAATAATCCTTATTTTATATATTGACCTTCAATTACCAATTTTATTATTTACATTAAATTTTTGCTTCAAAATACAATAAAGCGAAAGGAACCTTTTTTCTTTGAAAATGACCACTTTTGTACATGTTCTCAGTTCTGATTGGTTAATTAGTGTTTGTATGTTTTGTACATGAGACATAGAGGCACTGCTTAGGCTCTTTCCTCTCACGAGTTAAAGTTCCAAAATCTGAGGTTATGGTGGAATGTGTTAAAATTGACAACACATTATAAGTTATTCGAGCCCTTGATGGGGTACAGTTAAATATGTGTTATAGAGCAGGCATGCTTTCATCTATTAGGCTCTTTCCGTGTTGCATTTAAGCACCATATTCTGCAGTTAGGGTGGAAAGTTTGAAAATTTACCAAATTGAAAGGTCAAAGATAAGGCTCGTAATCGACACCATTACGAGCTACGACTACATGTATATAAGTGTTGCAGGGGAAGTATGGCTCATCTGACCGGAAGGGTCATGTTTATTATTACCATCACATGGTGTGCTTTGTCGTCTATCGTTGTCGTCATCTGTAAGCTTTTAACATTTCAATATTCACCGACACCACTTTTCCCATTGGAGGCAAAATATGCAGAAAATGGGTGGTATTTAACGAAGTGTGCGTTTTTGATGCTGAAAGGATAATCAGCATGGATGATAATGCCAATGATATCTCTGGTTGTCTGTAATCTAAACATACCGTTTTTCTTCATCTTTGGTGGATTCAGTGGTACAAGTTAAACAGAATATGCATATATTGCCTCGGAGTATAAAATGTGTATTAGGGGAGGAACCGGTTAAATCATCAACAACCCTAACATTTCTATCTGTCAAGGAACCTACAGTACCTAGCAACAATATATAGTTAGAATAAAGTCAATGTTGACTATCTAGTAGTTCATTTTCAAACAGGAAGCGAAAAAAGTCCATAGGAACAATATATATATTTAGAATCAGGAGACAAAGTACTATTATATGGCACTTTCTCTGGACCGGAAGAGGCATTTTTAAAAGCCAGAAGTGACAAACCTTCTTATGTACCATATATTTTCAAAATCGGGTGAACATATCTATCACACTGTTCAACTTTCAAACCAGAGGTGACATTCTTATGAATCTTATGAGTGCAAAAAGTCCATATCAACCATATATTTTGGAATCAGTAGATCAACTATAGTCAAATTAGTCCTTTCTTGCATTCTTAGTATATCAGACATTAATGTCGACTCTTAAAATTGGGAACCGGCTAAAAATAGAAATATTCGCAACTAAAACCGGAGAAAATCTCAAAATAGTGCACCAAACACTGGAGGGGGTTATTTAATATAAAATTGGGTACGGTGATACCGCTAGTGTTCGACAAACACCCCCATTCATATATTCCCTCACCATGAAAACCATGCCATTCTTCTTTACACAAAGTAATTCAAACAAAGCATGTAAAGAAAACGTGTGATCTGTTGTAGAATGACAATGTCTAAAACCAGCCTGATTTTCATTTAATATCGTGAATTGTTCAAAGTATACATTTAATCTGTCATTTAAAATTGAGGTGCAAATCTTTCCAATACAAGAAAAAAGTGTTATAGGTCTGTAATTCTTTGGATATGATTTACTACCTTTGTCTTTGAATATTAATATCACATTTCCAATAAGCATGCCTCAGGTAAAATACCTTTGTCAAATATTAAGTTAAATATATGTACATACATATCAATCATACAATCCAAAGACGAAGAGATGTACTCGTTAATTATTAAATCATCACCTGATGATTTATTATTTTTTGAGTTTTTAACAGCTTTCTTGATTTCTTCTGCTGATATTTTACCATTTAACATTTCATTATTACTATCTACATCAATATTCATATGATCTCTATCAGTTTTATTCGTATTTAAACCTTTCAAAAAGTCAAACGCGCTATCAATTGAAATTGTTTAGTGATCTCTGTTTTTATCATTTTTAAATCATTTCCAAAATTATCTGGGATTGCTTGCTCTCATTGTTAGCTCACATGTGAGCTCTTGTCATGGCTAGGCGTCCGTCGTCGTCCGTCCGTTAGTTGTTCACATTTAAATATTTTTCTTTAACACCACTGAACAGATTTGAACCAAACTTGCCAGAAATGTTCATTCGATTGTCCTCTACCAGATTTATGTTTTTGGTGCTGATTTAAAATTCAACATGGCTGCCAGGGTCCATAATGTGTTCTCATTGGCGGAAAATTAAAAAATCTTCTTGTCAGAAACCTCCAAGCCAATTGAATTGTTACTTTGCAGGAATGATCATTGGGTGGTCCTGTACTAAACTTGTGAATCATTTGCTGATCAGAAATTCAAAATGGCCGCCATGACTCGACTTAGCTTTAACATAGGACCCTATGGAAAACATTTTTAAAATTCTCCTCTGAAACCAGTAAGTCAATTTAAAGCAAACATGGCATGAATGGTCCTTAGGTGGTCAACTATCAAAATTATGTCCTGTGACCCCGACCTCCATCCAAGATGGTCACCTTCAGCGGACATAGTTTTAACATAGGACACTACGGGAAAAATGTTTAAAACATTTTCCTCTGAAATCAGTACGCCAATTTAAAGCAGACATGGCGTGAATGGTCCTTAAGTGGTCAATTTCGAAAATTGTATTTGGTGACCCTGACCTCCATCCAACATGGCTGTTTTCAGCGGACATACTTTTAACATAGGACCCTATTGGAAAACATGCTTTAACACCTTTTCCTCTGAAACCAGTACGCCAATATAGCAAACATGTCATCGATGATCCTTAGGTGGTCAACTTCCAAACTTGTGTTCAGTGATCCCGATCTCAGTCCAAAATGGCCCCCGTGAGCGGACATAGTCTTAACATAGGACACTATGGGAAAATTGCTTAAAAGTCTTCTCCTCTGAAACCAGTCAGCCAAATTAAAGCAAGCATGGCACGGATTATCCTTAGGTAGTATACTTTCAAAATTGTGTCCTGTGACCACGACTTCCATCCAAGATGGCTGCCATGAGCAGACATAGTTTTAACATAAAACCCTATGGGATTTGAATAGTAACTTAGATGTATTCGGCATGCAGACATTCTTAAGAGGGCTTATTTATGTCAGGTGAGCGATACAATGTTCTTTACGTAGATTGTTATTAAATTTAATAATATATGTAACCATTGTGTTTTTATAAAATAGTTCGCTCGATATTAATCTCTGTTTATTAAATAAGTTTGAACCGTAATGTTTATACATTCGTTTTGCTTTTCTGAAATTCTGTTTAGCCTTTTTACAATCAGCATTATACCATTGTTTAGTAGATTGTTTTGTACAATTTCTGGTATTTTTAAAACCAAAAGTCGATTTTGCAGATATAAGTAAATTATCAGACAACATTCTCCTGTGGAACAGCATAATTATTTTCGGGCTTTACACAAGAAATTCTCAAGGAAACAGGGGAATATATATCGGAAAAAGCTTGCTAAATTCTAATATTTCAAAATCTTCTACTTTTCTTAACAAATGTCCACTACTAATAGCATAGTCAACAACACTATTATTTTCACTCGTCGGTTTACCAGATTTATCTTTTCCGACATTTAGTATAAACATATTATTATTTTTTACAAAAACTAATAAGTTTTCTACCATAGTTATTAACAATATTATCGGGATTATTTCTAAGTCGTGGGATATCTAAGTCATCTAAAATATATACTTCATAAAATGCATTTGTGTAAATAAACTCACTGGACTCGTCAACCTCATACAAATCTAACAATTTGCAGTGCGACTATTAAAATCGCCAACCAAACAGACATAATCTGTATTTTCATTAAATTTTAAAAATTCAAGCTCTATTTCTGATATTGCATCATCTGATATATATCTAGTGTTTTCAGGGGGTATATAAATAATACTGAATATAGCATTTTGTGATAAATTAAACATTTGTCTTTTTAATACTAAGCCATAACACATATGGACAATCAGTATTTATTGGGGTTATAAAGTTTTCTAAGTAATTTCTGTAGCCAAGTGCTATACCATCAAATGTTTTTCGATTTTTATATTTAAAGGTAAAATCATTACATTCTATAACATCAATATCATCAAGTTTTGTTTCTGTCAAACACACAATATCATAATTATTTAATAGGTCTCTAAACTCAGGATATTTTGACTTAGTTTTTATACCACAGATATTTAATGACAATAATCTTAATGCATTTTTATCTAATACATTTTTTGAAAGATTATTACAACTATCGTATGAGTGAAAGTCACCATCTAGGTTTAAACAGTTATCGATCAATGAATTACATATAGATTCTCCTTCGGTTGCCCGTGGATTACGATATTTCTCCACTCAAGAGTGTTAAATTTAAAATCTTAACCACAAGCCGTCTGGCGAGTGGTTAGCATTTTAAATTTAACTCTCGAGAGTGGAGAAATATCGTAACCCACAAGGGCAACTGAAGGAGAATTTGTTTCTCCCATTATTTAACACGAACTTTATTTCAAAATTTGAAATTAATGCGTTGAAATTAATGCGAGGAAAGGCACGAGACATTTTAATCTTGTAGAGGATTACAAAATTTTCCACCACTGGTTCAGCGGTCTTAAAACGCCGTAATAATGGGAGAAATGCCCTTCCATGGTTCACCTATCTTCGTTGATTACGTCTTTCGTTACCAGCGGTGTGTTCGCTTCGGCGAACATTAAATGATCCGTAGACTGTTTCTCGTGGACCGGCTCCTTGTACTGCGTATTGACGTCTTTGTTGGCTATCCATGCTAGTTGTTTCTTGGGTGATATTAGGTCGGTGTATAAATTCGTTACCGTCAATGTAAAGTTTATCTCTTTTGAAATATACTTTTTTTTTTGGCGTCCAGCTTCTTGGAAATAAGGCAATATTAGTTTTCGTCTATCATTTATTTCTTTCTGAAATTGTTCACTTACTCCGTATCTTGTCCCTTTCAATTTTCGGGCAACTTTTCTTACCACCTCTCTATCTTTGAAGTTTCTGAATCTGCAAACTATTGGCTTAGTTTCATACACGGTTCCATACTGGGTTGTCATATTTGATTTTGAACCAAATCGATGGGCTCGATGAAATTCCATGGCAGACATTTATTAAACAAGAGACCCATGTGCCATCAATGTCATTTGGACAAACTGAAAAGAATAAATTCGCAGTATCTGATTCAGTCCTTAATGGATTTCCGATAAGACTAGATGTACCACTCTATCAGCACCCTACCACAAATATATCTTCCATGTTTCATGAAATTCCAGAGAAAAAAGATTCTGGTGAATATACTAGAAGTCCGATTTCAGCGACACTTCGCCAGAACCCCCTGCAGACATTTATGTAACACATTGTTGTGACATTCTATGGTCAACTTGGAGAGAAAGTTCCAAATTTTTCAGCCAATGATAGGCTGTGGTTGGCACATTTCATTTGGCACATAGGTAACAAACAGTAACCAAATTTGGGCAGCACCTTACGAAAATATGTCTACCATGTTTCATCCAATTCTAGAAAGCCAAACTAGGTAAAAACTTAGTAAACGAGAGGTGTTGGTGGCAATATTTGATTTCTGATCAGTTTTGAAATTGAAAACACTTGGTAGGCTCCAAACAAAAACAGTTCTGCAATGTGTACATCGGAAGTCATATTGAAATTAGAAGCACATATTTGACTTCCTGGAACCGCAAGTTCGACTTTTCTGCATTCAACTTCATAGCTGAGTCCGTGTTGTTTGATAAAGAAATAATGCTATATAATGATATAAAATATAAAGAAGTTCATGAAACTTTGTACATTGCAAGACTCTAATATGAAGATGTGTACATTAGTAGAATATCCCAGTCCATTGAGCTTCTTTGGACTTAGAGATTTTGAGACAATTTACCATGCACTTTGTCATAAGTCTCCCACATGCTTAATGAGATGTTTGTGAAACTTAGCATATTGCGAGATCCTAATATGAAGAAATGCACATTAGTAGTATATCCTGGTCCATTAAGTTTTTCGAGAGTTATGCCCGTTTGGACTTGGAAATTTGATACAATTCACCGTGCACTTTGTCATCACAACTCCTCCCACATGCTTAATGAGATGTTTGTGAAACTTAGTATATTGCAAGATCCTAATATGAAGATGTGCACATTAGTAGCACATCCCGATCCATTGGATTTTTTCTAGAGTTATGCCCAAAACTATGCACTTGTACATCCATATATGTTGTTAGATCCACATGTGCCGATGTTGAAAGGGTGGATGGGTCCATCGAGGTTTCCAGAATTATGAGTCTAAAAGTTGTGTTCCAAATATGTTTTGGCTCAATTCGATGATGGGGACAAGGGGGTATTAGTCCCGCGTAGCGGACAGTTACGTTATTCCATTTATGTATCAAAGCGGGATTCCTACGTCCAGCAGTACCTCTAGTTTCAGTTTAGTATATTTTACAAGCGATTTTTTTTTAATTAGTATACTAAACCTTTTAACGTTAGCTTTATTAACAGTAAGTTTAGCAATGTCCACCCGCCCAACCGTTTTGCAAACAAAGAAGGGATATGGTATTGTAACGTTTATAGGGTCAGCTCTTTACTATTTAGGCTGTTTCTTTACTTTTTTTAATCTTGCCCTGCTTGGCCTCTTGATTTCCGAGACGTTACATTTAAAACATCCCGTCGAGAACCCCTAGTATATTCGGAAATATTTATTTAGCCATGTCAACCAATCAAATGAAGGGGATTTCTTTAGTTCAATAATTTAAATGGAGAAATCTAGAGAGATTGGTATATTTCGCGCCCTCCCGGTTAGCTCGTGCTGGTCTGCTAAAAGATTTTCATTCTAGACTGGGGAACTGAAAGTGAAACATCTTTGGTAGGAACTAAGCGACAGGAGATTTTTAAAGAGGAATTCCGAATAAACAGGATTGATATTTCCCACGGTTTTAGCCAAGATAAGTTTACCTGACGATTTCGCACAAACGGCTTGAGAAAATTGAAAATTATTACGATTTTCTATCAAAGTACTAAAATCACTATCTCAATATGTGTAAATCTGAAAAAAAAGTTTTGACCTTTGCCTTTCACCTTTAAGATTAGCAACCTTGAAATTTCTTTTGTCAATGAATAGATGTAAAAACCAACAAATCAAACCCTTTCATTTTATTCAATGTTGAAATAACTTCATGTTTCTATGTACATGTTTGCATAATGGATGATGGTACAAAGGAGATGGTTACAACTCTTCTCCCGGCCCTGCCGACATGCTCACAACATACAACAGAGCATCTTAGGCAGCTGCTGCACATTTTACTTGTGATGATTCGGCCACACAAAGATCCCTTGCTACGCATTCGTCATAGAATTTCGGACGGGCAGATACAAAATTGGGACGTATTTTCCAATTGCTCATCACACAGATACTTGTTTTATTTAGCCACTGGAGAAACCCCAGAAAGCCTTCTCTGTTTGACTAGAACTACTCGGCCATTGTTTTTAAATTAAATAGGACGACACTACACCATATTACCAGTAAATAGTGTCATGTTGCATATGATGTGGCTGAGATCCTACCCATCATATCATAACAATGCTCTTATTTTCAATGTAAGTGTTACTACGGTTCACAATGAGATAAATAGATGTATTCCGATTATAAAGAGAGCATTAGAAAATTTTGTGCAATGACCAACAATAAACGAATGCAGAGAAAAACGAAGTTCATGGACTAAGCTTTAAAGTGAAGTTGGTGTAATTGATTCATGATCTACAGAAATCTATCATTCGCAGATCGAACCACAAGAACTGATTTTGTTCTGGGCATCGACATTTCCATGCAATACATACGCAAGTAGTTATTGAGAACGCGTGTTATATTTGCTATGCCGAGGCGCGATTTTTAGGTCATCAAAGTGATGCAAACCAATTTACAGTTATGCAACTAATTGGTGTAAATGGACAATTACACTTCCCGGAAGACTGCGGGTAGGATTTATCCATATCCACACCCAACAGTTACGCTATTTACAACACAACAAATAAATCGAGAATCAGTAGCCCTTTCCACAAAAATTCTTACGATAACAAATTGTCGTAAATGTCAAAAAGAGTTTCACAAAAATACTTGCGATAACCTTAAGTGTAAAAATAGTCATAACTTTACGTGTAAAACTACCCTGTCGTAAGTGTAAAATTTTGAACGTAAGAGAAATATGTGTCTTATCTTTTTATCGTAAGTGAAAAAATAGAAGAAAAAAAAAAGATGGAAGATGTGCATTGGTGCTTCGACTTGAAAATAAGAGTGTAATTCACCGTTATCGCATTTCTCTGACCGTATGACAAACCTCATTACACATATTGATAAAAGTGTATTGCAATAAATATGGTTTAATACAAACAGACGCTACAAATGACATTGTTGTTTACTCCTTTTTGACGCGACTAATAACAGATTCTATAACGATGCATTCCTTACATGTCAACTACTATGTAACCCCCCAAAAAATCAGGATAATTCTTTTAATTTTAGATTTCAAAATGGGAACGGTCGACAATCGAAAAGACTACTTGCAAACCTGGGAGAATTCTTCTTTTTCATTATTTTTGTTTATATATTAAAACAGGAATACGAGATTTTCTTCTAAGCATCTACTCCGCTTACAAACGTTTGTATGAGCAGCCGCTATAGGACTGAACGTTTCTGGGTCCTATTATATCGTTTCAATATTGCCTTTATATTAGTAATATTATACAATTAATGACTTTTAATGAGGTGGATACAAGGATTTATTAACCCAGGAACATTATATTTACCGAGGCCAGATGGCCGAGGTAAATATATTAGTATTGGGTTAATAAATCCTGTTATCCATTGAATTGAAAGTCATTAATTGTTTTATTATGTGACACATTTTATATGTTGATTTTATCCTTAAAATAAGCTTTTATCACGACGTTTTCTTTGGTTTCGAATGGTGCAAGACGTTGTAATGTTATATTCACCGTACGTTATGTCGCGTGTGGTGAATATTATACATTTAATGACTTTTAATGAGGTGGATACAATGATTTTATTAACCCAGGAACATTATATTTACCGAGGCCAGACGGCCGAGGTAAATATATTATTATTGGGTTTTTAATAGGCATGTGTATATTTTATATTATTGTAAATAATTGGTGATTAATTGTTGACTTATTGTGGTAAAAGTTATATTTTCACTTGCTTTAAACTGGTGTAAAGTATTAAGAAATAGACTGGTATCAACTGGATTCATTTTTTGTTTAATTCTGAAAACTGAAGAGAAGGATTACCCACATATTTTGAGTTTAGATGTCGCACACTATCTAAAGAATCCATTTTCAATATGATCAGATGTAAGAAGGCATGCACATTTAAAGCTTTTGATGAAGCTGCCATTTACAGTCTACTGATCAATACCTTAAAGTTTTCTTAACAGGATGATCATGTGTAAGAAAGCATGCACATTAATGCTGTTGGTGAAGCTGCCACATACAGTCTACTGATCAATACCTTAAAGTTCTCCTAACAGGATGAGCATGTGTTAGAAAGCATGCACATTAATGCTGTTGGTGAAGCTTCCACTTATAGTCTACTTTTCAATACCTTAAAGTTGTCCTAACAAGATGATCATATGTAAGAAGGCATGCACATTAACGCTGTTGGTGAAGCTGCCACTTACAGTCTACTGATCAATACCGTAGAGTTTTCTTACAGGCTTAAATCAACATAAAATCTCATTTCAATACTTTTTAAACCTTGCTACACAGGTTTGTTAATGTAAATTCTTAAAATGAATATTTTTTTAGCAAAGGAAATAAGAAATATTCTAAAATTATGTTCCAATTTGTTCTTAATATGAATATTTGGTCGGCAGTGGAAATTATGAAATATAGTAAAATTGTGCCATACATTGTCATTTGATTTGCTTCTCAATTACCCGGAGTAATGTAAATGGTGGGTCAACTTGTATGTTGTCTGTCAATACATTGCATGATTGGAATAAATCGTTAAATGTTGGTGTCTTGTATTTTCCGTTCCTTTCCTTAATATATCTATAGTTTCCTCAAGTGATATGGTTACTAGTGTAGACACGACACAATATTGCTCTATGTTTGAGTGGTCCACTCTTTTTTGTATACAAGAAATTATGAACTTTCTATTTATTTGTCATAAATGCTAATTTAATATAATAATGTCCCTTCTACTGGACTATTAATGTCATCTGCCCAGTGGCCAGTGCATCTGTTCTTGCATATTCTTTATGCAGTTTTTAACAAATTTTCAGTTAAATAAACTGAAACAAAGTCTCTGCTATGTCTCCTTGGCCATATTTTCAGTCTTCACGCTCCCCACAGTTTTGACTTGAGCATTCCCATGAACAACACAGCAAATAAATGTGTTTTTCTAAGGTTTAACTGAAGGTAACTTAAAAAATCCATTGTTACAGAAAACAACGAAAACCTCATTTGTCGGGTGGTGTAAACATGTTTCAATTCAAAACACTTTTGAGTGAAACATGCTTACAATCTAAGGACTATTTGAGCTAATCATGTTTCAATTCTAAAACACTGTCTAGTAATACAGGTTCAAATTCTAAGCACTTCCTAGTAAACACATTCAGATTCTAAACACTTTGTGATATAAACATGTTTGCTTTCTAAATACTTTTGAGTAAGAAATGTTTCAAATCTAAACACTTTTCAGATCTTAAGCATGTTTAGATAGTAAATGCGTCTTAAAGTCCGAACAAAATCAGGTTTTGATGACCATTTGTAATATTTCAATTTGGAAAGGTCACCTTTGTGGTGATCTTTGGTTAATCTTTTGGTTCAATCAGATGACATTTGGTTTATATTTTGGTGAAAAAAGGTGAACTTTAATTGACCTTTTGGTTCAATCAGATGACATTTTGTTTATATTATGGTGAAAAACAGGTGAAATGTGAATGACATTTTGTTACTAAAAGTTATTTGGGAAGTCCATCTTTTGATTATATTTTAACCATATGGAAGATGGTATTTCATACACCTTTTGATGTTAACGAAAGTGGGCCATTTCGACTACCTTTTCAGAAACAAAAGGTGAACAAAATGATGATCTTTTATACCTTTTGATTTTTTTTTCAAAATGCATCCAAAATGCAACAAAAGGTAATGAAAATATGACATTTCCAATACCTTTTAGTTGCCCCAAAAGGAGATTGATCATGCAGTGGGTTCAATGCGAGATTGTTAGTTTTTAATAATTCTTTATCGTTAATTATGTTAAAAATTAAACAAACGAATTGCCTTTTCGTAAATTTCGAAAAAGAAAAAAAAATTAACAGAATTGGAAATATTTCTTTTTTTAAATAATAAAAATAAAAACAGATACATACATATATACAGACAGACAGACAGTCAGATTGATATTGAATGAGGCAACGTAAAAATGCACAGAAAAAAGGACATATAATTTGACATTCAGATAAATATGCTCGCTAAATGGCGATATAACAGTAATTAAATGGAATTTTAAAAATCAAGTTATAAATACATTTTGATATAGTCCCGTGCAATTTACCTTTCGCTGTCGTTGTAGACAGCAGTCGTAGATAGTTGTTGAAAATGTCTATTGATAACTTACGCTTCAATACGGTATTTTCGGTTTAAAGCGGTTTTCAAATTGGAGGTACGATTGGCGTATCGTAGCAACCAAACAACAGGCATCTAAACTTCCGGTTTGTCAGCAGATTACGTTTATCATTATTATCATGATATTCAAGTAGATTTATTCCGATGGCAGATTCCCGATC
>MJUT01002417.1:78818-90626 GCA_002080005.1 Gigantidas platifrons
TTGGCCAATTTACAGCTGTTGGACTTTGAAATTTGCCCACATATTTAATTGTCACCACTTTATTTCACTATGATTTGAGATATTGACTTGATTTTTGGTATGATAGTATATAATCATAAGTTACAGATCAACTTTGAAATTCATTCCGGTTGAATGGTTTTTCCACTGGAGGACATTTGCCATCAATAACGTTCAATGGTTGTTATTACTCAGACCACATGACATTTTTAATTCAGAAACAAATTCAATCACTATGTAATGGTAATGTTTGATAGGTGTATGACTTTATTCATATGCAAGTGTTGTAAATTCCTGATCATATCACGATTTGTTCAGGCAATATTGTTTCCTTGAATAAATCTTATGAATTTAAGGAGGCTTGAGGATATAGATCTTAAACAATAGTTTGTTATTCTTAGTCTATTACTGAGGGAATTAAATAAAGGTGAAACATTTGCTAGCCTCCTTAATATTCACGGCTGGGACATTCGTGTCGTTCAGACACATCTAGTTTGTATTAACGTCAGTTGCTAGCAAGGGAGAGCACTCTATATTTTATGAAGGTAAACAAACATTGACATGATAGAAAGTAGTGAGAAAAAGAGTCAGATTTTACTATTTTGCACCTCTCCTTGTGTTAGAACCTATATGTATTGTACCACTCCCCCTCCCGAATACAACAC
The DNA here is from genome assembly GCA_002080005.1 of Gigantidas platifrons. Classification (NCBI taxonomy): domain Eukaryota; kingdom Metazoa; phylum Mollusca; class Bivalvia; order Mytilida; family Modiolidae; genus Gigantidas; species Gigantidas platifrons. Next base: position 79,502 of record MJUT01002417.1, read on the forward strand.
CAGCAGAAACCATGCATATTTCCTCGGAAACAATATATTTCTAGCTCTTAATCACGGTTCAGACCTTATTCTAACCACGAATCTACTTATGATTATTCTAAAATTTATTTATGTATACTTTTCTGCTATCTAAAGTTTAACGAATATAAACGATAACTAAACGTAAGATCTATTTTGATGTTTGTAAATTAAAGACTTGTATGACGTTGTTGAATGCTAGTGACATTGATATTACTGATTTATTTTACTATTTCTTGAACATTTTGTGTATTTTATAATCCAACATCAATATGCTACCCATCGTTCTTGTCAATATTTATGTAGAAAAAGAAACACTGTAAACATGAAGGTTAGATGATTTATTTATGAGATCCATTTCCCAAACTACCATCGGCCTCAAATAATAATAATAGTTCATATAATTCTAAAGAAAAAAAACAGCTAAAATCAAAATGTCATAAAGTTGGGAAATGTCAGTTCCTTAATTGCAATTATCTATGTATTAAAAAAGACTGCAAACATGAAGAATATCGTATTGTGTTATATAATTCATTTCCCATACTACCACCAGCTTTAAATAGGTAGCCCATCCAATCATCGATATCATATTCAACAACTGGAAATACGAGCGAACTTTCACTAAAGATAAAAATAGCAACAAAGGGATTGTGGATGTAATCCTCATGAACATTTAATCTTCCGACCTAGATCGTTTCGACATCGTAAAAAACGGATATTACATTATATAAAATATAATATATTTATATGTCTCAAAAGCATGTGCAATATCCAAGGACAGATAAGATGTGCATGTTAAGTTTCATAATTATTATAGATATACTGTATCTGATGTGAAAAATGAGTACTAACATATTTTATTCTAAGAAAACGTTGCTGAATAGTAAATCCCTTGATATTTAATGATTAACAACAAAAGATAATTCTTGGAATCATATTATATATATAATAATATTTCAACATGAGTCGTTACATTTAAAGGAGCATTAGCTACGATTTTGACCCAAAAAAATATTTGTTTTAGAAATTGGTAAATAGCTTTGAAATGATGAAATAAAGGTAAATATTTCACATTAAGCAACTTATCGAGCAACTTTCCGCCTTTTGAGAACGAAAATTACCATCGCTTACTTATTTGATTGCAAGCAAATAATTTGACATCGCTTATTTCGTATGCAATTGACCTTACTGGTGACAGGTAAAAACGCATAATTTGTATTTTGTCACTTATTAACTGCCAACTTGCATGGTTCTTTGTCTGTAATTAACACCGACTAAAATCAGATTCACAAAAATAAGAAATAAGTGCATTGTTGACTGATTTAATGACGATTCGACAAACTCTGTAAACAATGTCGATAATTAAGATGACGTCCATTTCTTGATCGATCTCAAAACACGAGCAGTTGCAGGTTTTCCCCCGATGTGCGTACATTTCATAACATTAATAAGTTACAGAAACAAGTTTTAATGCCCTTTAATTAATTGTGTTGCATCTTATCCCTCGCTGTTTACGACATTATTGTTCACATATTCAACTATTCAACAAACTATGGTTTCCATTTATTATTTCCTAAGTCATCTAACTATTTAAACGTAATTGTTGTATTCTTTGCAGGCAGTACTCGGACTGACGATCGGATGGACGAAATGCCAACAACTATTGGTGTCACAAAAGAGGAAGGATTAAATATTACAGTTTTTCTTATCGCTTATCCTAAACCAGTTATACAGTGGGTGTTTACAAATTACTTTATCAATACTATTATTGACTCTACAGACACCACATTTAATGTCTTTGAACACGTGTCAACTTTGCATCAAGCAAATATGGCATTAACTGACTTTGGAAACTACACAATATTTGCCTTTAACGAGATTGGTGAGATGTACAAGAAGACCTTTATAGTTATACCTCAGAGTAAGATGTTAATTTCTAAATTTACATATTTTTTATAGATACATGCGATAATGAATGCAAAATTATTCATGTTTCATTCATGTAAAGTTAATGACTGTTTATGGAAAACGATACTCTGTACACGTGTATCAACGCTTTTCAGTGTCATGCTTTGAATATGCATGATAATATATTATACAGATATATCATGTTTGGGAGGGGTATTTGCGAAAAATACCAGTCGAGAAACGAAAAATTTCCCTTGCCAAATTGTTGGTATTTTTCGCAAATACCCCTCACAAACATGATATATCTGTTTAATTACACCGAATATTATTTAGAACACTGGCTAAATAAATTATACCTTTTGTTTGTCGTTTTCAGGACCTAACATGATGTATCTGTTTAATTCTACCGAATGATGTTACATAAAACGCACAACTGATAACGTTTAGCATTTTTTGTTACAAGGGTAAAAACGGCAAATACGATTTTGCAAATACCACTAAAAAAGTTAAATCTGATACAAATACTCCTACATGAAGCAAACATTCTACAAATTCACAATGCAAGGCCTGAATTTGTAATAAATATCACGGCTATCAATCAATCAGAATCCAGCATTCTTATTGATGTTACAAAGTAACCTGGCCGGCATGTTTTTAATTTCAAACTATGACTGTGGACGAATCTACTATTTATATGTAACACCAGGTTCTCGTACAAATAACAACAATCAGCTATTCATAGAATTGTTGTTTGCATAGTATAGAATATAAAAGGTATAATAATTATCAATTGACTCTAATTAAATGGATTAGTGAATTCAGATGTAAACTATTTTACCTGTCCATCCTCAATTAAAAATGAAGGTTCCAATTGGACGACGACCGATAACCACGCCCGGCCAAGTTAGCCTCGATCAACAATATGTAAGGTGTAATTAATTATAATATATAATATATATGAAATTACGATATACCGAAAAAAACTAAAAACCTTTCGGATAATTTTTATTCGCGCTCTTTTCGATTTTCTAAAGATTACATTTGTCAGAATAAAAATAATAAAAAGAAATTATTCGCAATGGTAAGCAATGTTATAAGTTTATTGTCTTGGGTCACAATTAAACTTATTTTTTCAAGCACGAATCTACATGTATTAGGTGCTACACAGAAAATAAAGTCTGTATGTAGGAGTTCCTTATCAATAACATATTTGTCGACTTTCGGGAGACGTTTTTCAACTTATCATCTACATCCATGGTAACATACTGTATCCCTATCTTTGTCGACTTTTTTAATTTACTACTATGAGGTAGAGTATATGCAAGAACTATAAGAACAGACAAAACAAATTACAGATGAAGCTAATGCCTCCATTGGTGACCTTAGCCTATGTTTGCTATCCTATTTCGGCCATTTGGTTGTATTGCTCACAAACACTTAAATTATTTGGTGTTTCAATCTGTGGATTTTGAGCGTATCTAATTAAGGTTGTCCACAATACGTACCGTGCGCTCTGGATTTGATATCTACGTTTCAATCACGTTCCGATATACCTACCTACCTATCCTCTTCGCTCCCGTCGGAGCATAAGGTCGCCACAAGATTACGCCATCCAGTTCTGTCTTTAGCCTTTGCTTCAGCTTCTCCCCAGGTCATGTCAAGCTTTTTCAGTTCTGATTCAATAGTTCTGTGCCAGGTGGTCCTTGGTAAGCATCTTGGTCTCTTTCCCTGGGGTGTCCATCTAAGGGATATCCTGGTTATATTGGCATCCTGAGAACATGCCCTAACCATCTGAAACGCCTCTATTGTATTTCTTTGAGGATGCATGTGGAATTTGTTATTTCTAGTAGTCCGATATAGAGATATATTATTCCAAGTTTGCTGTTGATGTTGACCACGTTTATCCAGTTGAGGTTGAAATAAAATATAACACAGATACAACTAGGTCTGCTTAATATCTTGACCTATATGTTAGAAATTGAAAGAGAGGGCTATTTGTGACGATTTCAATTTTCCCATTATGAACTATTCATTTATATGTAGCAACATTGCAGCAGAATCTGCATATGGAGTCTGCATCTTTCAATCCTACCCCTGAGCATGTGGTTCCTATGATTTCTTTAATAGAGAGGTGCTGCCAGCAAGGAAATAATTGGCCAAAAGTTCCTAATGGTTAATTTATTTCATCACATCGGAATATTTTTTTCAGATCGTAACCACCATCAGGTCCTTTCCTCATTTATGTCTAGTGACCGGATTTTTAGCAATAGCAACATACAAAGGATACCACTTCTGAAGCAGGAATTACTTACCATTTAGGTGCACTCCATCATTCTAGTGGGGATGCATGCTGTTCTTGTCGTCCAATTACTTGTCTTCAGGTTGTTATTTACGTATCCTAGTGTTCAACACGATTTCCATGTCAGATTATGTTCGTTTTAAAAATAACACGACAAGTGGAATTAGTGGAACAGGAACTTCCTACTCTTCCAGAGCACTTGAATTCACCATCGGATTATTATTGGGTTCGTATTGCTCGACCGTTAGATTTCTATGTAGTGTTTTGTATATCGTTGTGTATCAAGCATATTTTAATATAAGTCTGATTATTAAATAATACGTTTTTTCTGTTGTTATAGAAACACCAGACCCTCCAACAAATGTTTCAGCTTCCTGTGATATATTATCGATGATAGTATCGTGGAGATCAGAATTTAATGGTGGTGATTTACAGACATTTAGTGTGTTATGGTGGAAAGAGTTTGAAAATGAAAAAGCATATTCAGACTTAGTTTTGGATCCGGGGTTGCATAAATATACCGACGCTACCATTTCAGTCACAGCAGACACACGTTATATTATAACAGTTCAAGCTACTAATACACATGGAAGTGTTACGTCTGGTGAACATGTTAGCTGCAAAACGAGTAAGTTTGTTGGTTTCACATAAATAACCACTTCATTATGTGAACAGTACGTCTCCAGGAATTATAAAGAATACAAATGTAGAGTACCCAGGTTTGAAGAAAAACGTTCCCATATACACTTCCGCTTAACATCAAACAGTTCAGTGTGTTTGTTGCCAATCATAATTGATATTAACAATGACAAATACATGTCCTTTTTCAGTCAAGCAACCACTCGGTCATTTGAAAAGATAGTTTGATTAATGATTTGTTGGAATATAATACAAATTAGAATTCCAAGAAAAAATTATCAAACATACACAGCGAGCGTCGTGTAGCAGGAAATTCTAGCCCTGTAGAAGTACCTGGCGATACTCCCGTGTTTTTGTGTGGAGTCATATAATCGTTTTTACCTTTTTTATATGATATTTCCCGTTAATATAGTGTTTCACTGTTGTTGATATTTACTAAGATTGTGGGGTTTTTTTTGTGTTTAGAAAAGTCTATGAATCACGTTTGTTTTCTTTTGCTCTAGCGCTAACTTCACTTGGTCAAATATTTTAATGTTTTCTTCAGCTTGTTGATGACCACAATATACATATTAAATCCGAATTTAGTTATTAGTTTTTCTATGTTTCTAGAGTTCTAATATTCTCTAATAGTTGTGCATTTGTGTTTCCCATGGTCACATTAATCGATTTTCAGTGTAGAGTTATTAACCCGATGATTAACTTACAAATGTAGCCCGTCTATAACAAACTAACATGTGTCTTGAGTTAAACCATCACCATGCAGGTTGTAATTTAGTGGCACAATAAACAAAAATTACAGGCTCTGTCGAACTGTTTTCAGGTTTCCTTTATGCCTTATACATGTATCAATGTTGACTACCTTTGGATGATATCTCCGATGTATTTTGTCATTGAAAAACAGGTTTTCGACGTGCACTATCCCTTTGGTAAACATATGCTCTGGGACACCATGTTTACTCAGAATGTGACTGAAATATGAGACCCGCCATGTTTCTTTTTGATAAAATACAGTCTACGGCCATGGAAGAAGCATTTGGCAGGAATAGTATTAAAGTACAATAGATAGGAACCGAAGGATTTGAATAACAATTTGGTGTAAATTGAAAGGTATTGAGCCAAAGCACATCTTAATCGATCTGGGAATATTTTCAAGATGACATGACTTAGTATGAATTTCAAGATTTCATGATATGTTAATATATGTTGCAGTTATGTAAAGCACATGTCACTAAAGCACACTAGAGTAAATATGTTCATAGAACCAGTATTACATACAATGGTGTAGGAAGGGTAAAGTGAAGTGTACGTACAAAGTAGATGACGAACGACCTAATATTATATGAACATTTATCACATATTATGTTGCAATTTGTTCGTTATTCCATTTTCAATAATAATATCTTGCCCTCATATATCCGTATTTGCTCCCGAATTCAACTTCCGATATTTGCGCAGTGGTCTGAAAGTACAAGGAAAAATGATGCATACAAATATTTCTAAAATCGTATTTCAATCAAATTAACACATTTCAACATATTGGAATACAGTTTAAATAACTAGAAACGGAATAATTAGCTCAAATGTATACGTCGTGTTGAATAGGAATTTCCATTCAAATGTCAAAGTCTTGGGTAGATTTTACAAACAGTTTCTAACGTTATTGTACACATCGACATTGTTTGTTATATTTTAGAAACCAGACTCGAAACAAAAATATTTGCAAGTTGAACAAAGGCAACTCTCTTAAGGATTTATTTTCGCAATGTGTTAGTTTAAAGATCTTTTTTTGCAATATAAAAGTAAATGCTTGGAAAGGGTCAATGTAAAATATGTGATAAAAAGATTATGACATTATTTTTCCATATCGTCCCTGGTATCAACCCTCGAGCCATATCAGCCCTCCAGCTTCGATGTAGGGCTTGATATGGGAGTCTCGGGCTGCTACCAGGGCCGATATGGAAAATGTCATGCAATAATCTCCTATTACAGATGGAAATAGTTCAATGCCTGGAACTCACGTATTTAAGTGATTTGAGATAATAGTTTGCTCATGAACATTTGTATATAATGACAATACTTTGGATATTTGAATATTAATCAAAATTTTTGTAGCGGCTACAATGTGCCTACTCTTTTTTGGAATAAATAAAAAAAATATATAGCGTGGTATTCCCAAAATGCATTAAGCACTATGGTTCATGGTCAGGGTCTCAGTATTACAATCTGATACCCCCACCGAGAGAGCTCATCTATCTAATTTTAACTAGATTAGGCATCCACAAACCATTTTGTACTATTTCTATGTCTCCAACCCACTCCGTGAATTTGTCAACACATTGCTCAGATGTTCATTGCTGAATGAAGATTTCCGTACCATTACCGCGATTTTGAAGGAGGATAAAAGTAAAATTGCTCTCTTCATGTTACACGACAATCAATCAATCAATTAAACACTATGAAACAATTGAAAGTTAATTTATCCCCCACAATGCTTAATTATTACATGCATAAGTCAATAAAATTAATTTAATCTAATTTATTTTATTTTTCAGAACAAATCCTTACCTCAAGTCGTCAAGACAGTAATGTACTATTCACAGCTGGAATCTCCGGATTGGTCATTGGTTTACTCTCCATCATTTTTTCTGTTTCTTTTGTTGTCTTTTGCCGTAAGTTGTGTCCTTTATATATACATTTTAGAACATTACAGAAGTAGTTAAAATATCAAACTGTAGCTATTGTATGAAAATATAAAGTGTAATAGCTATATAACCTTTATAATTTAAACCAACAAACGTCTTAGTTAAGTAATAAAACACCCTTTAACGAAATGTTGCTCTCCCAACTGGTCAGATTTACCTGACTGTAAATGGCATGACTTTCATACTATCGTGGATTGTTAAAATAAAAACGTCCATATTTAACAATTACAGGTTTTCGACAAAAGAAAAAGGACCAAATGAGGTATTTATGCTTTTTGTCTTCATCTTAAAATATTTTCTTTCATGTTGAATTAAATTCCGTAAACAAAGCCATATTATGAATTATAACACCTACATATTTATTCTGAAGGACATTTTTATGCAGGTGCGCTATTTATGTACGTGATTTTTTTTGTTACAAATCAGTAATGGCCGACAAAATAACCAACAACAACACGAACCCCTCTAACCGAAACAACGATACATATCAATGTCGTGATTTATAAATAGAACTGTAGATTGTAAAGTGAACAAAAACGTAGATATCAAATTTAGTGCACATGACCCACTTCCGTAATAACCTTCATCAAGGAAGCTGAAAATCGAATTGAAGTGAAACCCTGATATAAATAATCAATCACAATAGGAGAAAAATAATGATTCTTTCTCAAGTAATAAGCAAATGTTGGCACAACTTTGTGTAATAAAAAACAGGTTTCTCTTGTTACTGCTTAGTTTAATATTATTGGCCAACTTTAAATTTTCACTTTTTACTACTTTCTTCTATTTTATACTAAAACGCATATAAATCTATATGCAATTTCATGTTTAGTTTGTACACTGTATTTGACCATTTACGATATATATTTTATTTCCAAGCTATTCTTATATTAATAAGCTGTAAGCATGAATCCTTCAGGTATTTTCTGGTTGGTTTCATTCTGATTATGATGCATTTGATGAAAACTTTTGATTTCAAACTCTTTTAAATTGTACGTACAAATTACTTTATCTGATGTTTTCGTGGCAAGTAGAATTTTGATTGGCTAACAAGGTACTTTGAAAACTTCAAGGAAGCAGTGTGGTGACAGAAAATCAATAATCGCTGTCACCTATGTGCTGTCTATTTACATTGTTCACAGCAGATGACGTCTCTCACCTATTGCCTGTGCTGTGTATTTCATACGGCACAGACATATCAATAATCGCATGTTGTGTATTTAGTTAGCCATACGACATCGCTGTAAACTTAAAAAAAAAGCTTAAATACACTTAGTTATTTTCCATTTATCACATATTGTCCTGTTGTGTATTTCATAAGGCAAAGAAAATCATATAACATTGCTTTCCATTTACACTGCAACAGGTGACACACATTTCACTAGATGACAGAAAATCAATAATCCTTCTATGTGACCTTTGTCCAAAGATACACGTAATTTATGTTTTTCCTATAATAAGGACATACTTATTAATGTTGGAACATTCAGATAAAAATGTTATCAGTCTCGAGATGCTATATATCCCGTTTTAAAGGACAGTGGTTTTGTTAAAAGGTTCGGCTGACGCCTCACCTTTAAACAATACAACTGCCCTTTAAAATGGGAAATATAGCATCTCGAGACTGATAACGTATAATAGTATGATAATTTTTTTTGGCTGACTTATTTTATAGTGCTATTATACAATACTAGTATAAACCGTATTTGTCATCACGATAATGGCATTATTTGTTCTTAGGTCTAATAATTATACAGAATTCAACACATGTACAAGATGTAATCCTGTAGTCACAGATACCTATGATAGTTTAGAAACTACAACCATTGGTATGTTTGTTGATGGATAGTCATATATAGACACGATCTCGTATTTAACAAAAATAATAATAGTATTATGTATTTTTTCGAATTGTATTATCAACAACAGTTCTCTAGTATATGGTCTGGTTTGGTTTATGGTGCTTAATTTCACTTTCAACAATATTTAAGTTAATTCGTGGAGGAGTACCCGGAGAAAACCACCCACTGACAAACTGTCGCAAGTCACTGATAAATTTTTTGACATATTGTTGCACAACTCGCCTTGAACGGGGTCTGAACTCCCAACGTTAGTGGTGATAGGCACAAAATTGCATAGGTTGTACATCCAACTATAATACGATTACGACCACGACGGTCCCTCTCTAGTATATGAAAACAGCATAAATAGTCGTTGGTAACGATATAACTTTAAACAAATTATTCTTAATTATAATATAACTATACAGTCATAAATTTTCGCTTTTCAGTTACGCATTTAGCTTATAATAACTAATATATTGTCCATTGTTAGGGAGGCTAAACAGTAATTTTGATAATAACGTATATTTCATCAAAAGGGATAGAACTAAAAGGCTGTGAAATAATAGGCAGAAATATGAGCTTTACGAAGCTAGTAAGCTTTTGTGATCAGACCAGATCACTCCATATTATACCGCGTATTTATGCATGTTCTATTGTATGGAGGTATTTTTTCAAGTGACACTACAACTGTTGTTTATGTTCAACATTAACCCTTGTTGATGTTTGTATACCGGTATCACGTTTGATATGATATCCAATAAATAACTTAAAATATAATATTGTGATGCTGTATTTTATGTTTATAATCCATATAGTATACATGTAGTGCTTTTTAGCTAATAGCTACCTTACGGTAAATGGTTTTCACCTACGATATTTTCTACGATATATGGCGTTCGTGTACTATCAGTTATACATTCGGAACTCTACATGATCGCATCGGAGCTTATCGTTATATTTCCGCCATTACAAGTTGCGATAGACTGGTGGATCATATACATGGCAAATACGATTTGTGTTAAGGGGGTTAGTGATATGTACAATTATAGAAATGCTGTTTATAGGGAATGAATATTGATTATTAAAGAGATACTCATAAACAAACCTCAGGCATCATGTCACAATTGTATCTTTGCATGTCTATTGTGTAGTGTTTTTTTTTTCTATGCATTGTTTATGGTGACAATCCAATCATTGGATTTCTAAACCAATAAAGAATTTAAAGAATTTACAAATAGTATAACTCAGTACTGCTGTGTGCCGGGTTGCACAAATTCTGGGGTCATGTGTTCCCTTTAGACCCAGAACTGAAGAAAAAATGGAGAGTGGCCAGCAAGCGGCTTGATGATAATTAAAAAAAACCTCTACAGGACATCAGTAACCCTTTTCACAAAAATTCTTGCGATAAAAAATTGTCGTAAGTGTAAAACTAAGATTAAAAAGAGTTTCACAAAAATACTTACGACAATCTCAAGTTAAGTGTAAAAATAGTCATNCTTGTTACCATTTAACGAAACTAACACTAATAAAGTCTTGTTACCATTTCACGAAGCTAACACTAATAAAGTATTATTACCATTTAACGAAGCTAACACTAATAAAGTCTTGTTACCATTTCACGAAGCTAACACTAATAAAGTCTTATTACCATTTCACGAAGCTAACACTAATAAAGTCTTGTTACCATTTCACGAAGCTAACACTAATAAAGTCTT
>MJUT01002417.1:207850-218861 GCA_002080005.1 Gigantidas platifrons
AGAGTTCTCATCATCTTGATTTGACATATTATATCAGAAGAAATCATTTAAATAATATCATTATATTATCAGAATCTGAATTTATGTATTTCAAATTTCGAATCCTTTCATATTTCATCAATATTTTTTTTTTAAATAATATTGGTTTTGATATATTCTTCTAGGTATACAGTGTTTGTGGTGTTTTGCTATCGATATATCTGGTGATACTTACATTGAACCTGGAGTTCCGTATATGGTAACATGTACTGTAAGCCACTTCTTAGACATCAGAAGAACCATCTACAATGCTAGAATATCCATCACTAATCAATTTGATTTTACAATTGTCCACTCTAAAAGCTTTGGATGTTTATACAGGGTTCCAGGAGAATATACACTTTGTCAAAGCAGTGTATGTTTCTGTGATGTGGATGGTTTAGCTACACACTGGACATATAACACCTCAGTTGACTTATCATTACCGGTTACGTTTAGATGTTCATCAAAAAGCAACGATGGATATTTAGAAACCAGTAAACCCTGGACACCAACAATTCCTTGTAAGTGTTTAGTTTTAGGTGAAAGACATTATGTTAATGTTTAGGAATTCAATTAATTTAACCAATTTGTTTGCACCAGAACGCTGATTGTTCCTATGTATTGTCGTTTGTTGTAAACTGCATTGAACACAATAAAGCAATATATAGATTTATATTATATAGTTGAATAATGTTATACTAATTTTACCATCTATAACCATTGTATATAACTGAAAACGTCAAAATCAATGACATTAATTTGGCACATGGTTCGTTGATACATATAAGTACGCCTCTAACTAAAAAGCTGCCGGCAACTCGTATTCATTGACTTTACCCCCATTGAAACTTAAAAGTCGTACGTAATTTTCGCATCATGTGTATGTAATGCAACAATTAAAATGTGCTTGCCCAAAACGTTACTGTGGTATTCATCCGTTCTAATAATAAATTATGGGTTCAAACAACATAATGTCTACATTGGTATTTTATTGTGTTACCTAGATGGACCTGGATCAAGTATTTCCGTCAGTCCATCAGAAGGATCATTCACAAAAATACAGGGTCAAAGTCTAGGACCAATCGTTTGTTCTGCTCAGTGTGACCCTCCATGCCAGTTCTATTGGATAAAGGCTGACGGAACTGTAGTGGCTGGATCAAACCTAGAAATACCAAGTCTGATGAAGAGTGACCACGGAACATTTGCATGCCATGCAGGCAATGGTTATGGTAACAATGCAACAACGAATATATTTCTGACTGTAAATTGTAAGTATTAATTGATTAATGATTCCATTCTACATTTAATAAATTCACCACAGCATAAACTAAAATAAAGAGATATCTACAAAACATGACGTCAATGTAGTAATTTCTATTGATACCGCGACTGCAATCAGTGTGTATCACTACTAGAGCTGTGAGTTATATTCTCTTCCATAGGAACAGTACTGTAGCTATAGCTGGTGTTCATTCTCTATGGTTTTTACTGAACAATGATATATATTTAAATCAAATTAAATACATAAAGCAAATTTTACATGTATCACACTTAATATTCACTTTTCAAAGAATTATTGAAATTGCCCTGCATAAAAAATGTCCTCCTTATTCAATAACAAGCGGGTATCATTTTCCAATTATTTTACTTATCTGTTACAATATTTGTTTAGTCTGTGAAGAGGATGATTAGACAGTGAAGGTCGAACATTCCACCAATAACAACAAAACGATTTATCAACTCTCATATCAAACGCTTGAACAAAGACACCCACGATATACACTCATGGAAATCCGGGTCATTGCTTGGGACAGGCAAGTAACTGTGGCCGGATCAAACCGGTTAATAGAATCAATATATTTGATTTTAATCGGCAACACAAATATAAACAAGCAATCAAAAATATTCACGAAATCGATTCTTACCAGAGAGACCACACACAAGGAATGACAACATGAGCATGGACAATAAAATAGATCATAATGTATCCTTATTAGAACATATTTCATTATTTTGTATGGTCTTTCATTTTCTTTGTATTTTAGTTGAACCTCATTTGAATATGGATATTCCAAGTTCCCATGAAATAATTGGCTTGCAAAATGGAACGTCCTTAAACATTACTGTCAGCCTCTTGGCTAATCCCCCTCCAACTATACAGTGGATATTTAGGAAGGACGATTCTATAGATAACATAATAAAGTCATACATTCTTTCAAATGGATTTGAGTTCACATCAAATATATTTATAGAAGAAATAAACAAGACACAGTTTGGGTCCTACATCGTTATTGCAACAAACAACATTGGAAGTTTCAATAGACAATTTTCTGTCAATAAGAAGGGTAACTATTATATATATTCATCGTTTAACAAATGATTATCGTGTTATTATTTACATATTGTGTGTGTTTTGTTTATTTATCTTAAAAAATAGATTTTGTTCACATAGTCTGTACATTTCAAGATACTAATTAATGTTCACAAGATGTTCCGATTGATTAGCTTTACTATGATTACCCTTAATCTGATATAACAATCAATATATTCGTAGAAAACTGCGGACCAGCGATTTGACTCTGATACGTTGAAAGTAGTCATATGTAATTGTGTAAAAGTACAGAATTTTATATTTGTGTTCAACATAGTTGTGGAACATTCTTATACAATAATCTTTTTTCAAATATGAATTAGCCATTTGGTGCCCTGAAACGTTCTATTGAGTGTGCTACATTTCCTACTAAAATATAAAAAAACAATAACACAGCTGATACAATGTAGTCACATGCCCTCCGTTTTAATTGGCATTCTGTCAATTATTCAAATAACCTTTTAATAAATAATCGTTGCTATTTTTGTAAATACTATAAAATATGTTTAATTATTCGCATAGTGAATTTAAATATATTTTAGACCATCCTATTGTCCCATCTGTTTTCTACGTTGTCTGTCAACCGACATCAGCTGTTGTCCTGTGGAGATCAGAGTTTAACGGTGGATCAAAACAGGAGTTTTATGTACAGTATAGGAGAATATCACAGTCATCACTGTCAATGTTATCACCATCCATACCTGATCCTGGTGTAACAGCTGACCTACAGTACACAGTCAAGAACCTGGTACCCGACACAATTTATATATTTCATATAATCGCCAGGAATGCTTTAGGAGATTCGTTCACAAAGTCAACGAATTGTACCACCGACCGAAGTAGGTACATTATAGTGGGTTTGTGCTTATTTACATGTTCTGTATTATCAATATCGTTTTGCTTTACGTTAATTTCTTATACCTAAAAAGCACAAACATAAACTTCAATTAAAACACATAATTCGTTTCTGGTTTTTTAAGCATATTTTAATAGTGCGTTTTGAATATACATGTAACATGATTGACTTATTCAATATTGAGAAATATCATTTCAGCTGTTGCATAACGGGATGTGCTAACTAAATGATACTATATTTCAAAATGTTATTCTCTGTGGAATTGTATATATACATTTAATATTCAGTTGGTTCACACATTTAGCTAGTTCAGTTCTGATCTCTTTGGTCACGATGAAATTATTATAAACGAGAATTACATGATCTTTAACAAAGTTCGCGCATATATTTAACACACAAACACAAATTACTAAGTGTTCGGTCATCTGGCCTACATCAACTTATTTCTTGTGATCTGTATATTGTGCTAAATATTATATATATTTGTGTATATGCTAGATTTGTGATCATTATTATATCTGTATTTTGTGTAGGGAGAGGACAGTCCATAAGTGGTGATAACTTTTTGTCCTATCCCATTGCTGCTTTATTTGCAACAAACTAATACTAAATCTAAGAACAGTCTTATCTAACAACAATGTAATCACTCTCGTTACTTTGATATTTTAACATTGATAAACAGTATTAATTCACATTCAAGCAGCTGCATAGTAGACGTATACTTCAAACACAAATTAATCATATATACACCTCGCCAAAAGTTAATGAACACCCATATCATTTTGCTAATATTTTTTTGTTTTAAAATCAACTTTGTCGTTGTTTTGTTACCATATTATTCTTTCATCTATTCTTAATCGACAGGTAAATTTTCACTTAGCGATTTAATTTTCTTTATGTATGAAAAACCGGTTTTACTATGCAACTCATCAGATTTCGCCTTGCCAGTTTCGTACAATTAAACGTAACGTGTTGCTCGTGCTGTTGTTGTCGGTGTATGCCATTCATATTCACATTTTGATGATGCCCAGACATAAGTTAACACTTGAATAGAAATGGCAAGTCATTGGCATGCGAAATACTGGATTGAGACTGCACAGAATTGCCGATCAGTTTGGGGTGTCACACAGTGTTATATCCAGGCTTTTGAAGCGCCATAGAGAAGCAAGGACCGTTAAAGAACGTCATCGTCCTGGTAGGCCACGTAAATCATCACCCAGAGATGACAGAACACTGTCGCAATCAGCTCGTCGTCGTCCATTTTAGACTGCACGTCGATTACGCGACAACTGGGAGATTCATGGCCGTATGAGTGTACGAACTGTTAGCTGCAGACTCAATTGCACACGTTTAAAAGCCCGAAGACCAATCAAAAGACCTTTGTTGACTCGAAGACATCGTCATGCTCGACACCAGTGGTCACGTGATCATTGTAATTGGAATTTGAGACAATGGCGTAGAGTTCATTGATCAGACGAGAGTAGAACCTACTCTACACCACATTGATGGCCGCATGCGGGTGTGGCGACCCAAGAATACAGCATATAGGGAACAACACATCTTAGAGACAACAGCTTTTGGTGGCGGAGGTGTCACTGTGTGAGGATGTTTTTCTTTCGACTGCAAAATGGACCTCTACATTCTAAACGGTACCATAACAGGTCAAAAATACATGCAAACAATTTTGTTACAAATATCAGATTTAAGTGAAACTTTTTTTGAGTTTTTTTACTGCCATTTTACACACATTTCCCCCCTGAGTATTACTCTTCTAAACAAGTTTTAAAATGTCCAAATTTATAATTTGTACTTAGAATGCACTTACTTGTTTAATAAAATCATAAACCCAGTCCATTTAATAGATGTTTTGGTTACTTTTGTATTCCTTGAAAAAATAGTATTTAAAAATAATTCGGTGTTGCTTAACTTTTGGCGAGGTGTATACATATGTTACTCTTCCTCCAACTAAGTGATTACTACGTAATGGAAAAATATACACAGTGTTCCATTTACGAAAAGAACAACACCCATTGTGAACTATGTTGTGATCAATAGGACTACTTTTTTAAAGCTGTTTGATGTTGTACATACTTGACTACATAATACTTAAAAAGTTAATTAAATACGGAAATGAATGTGTAAAATGAAATTTTTTCAGAACAAATCCAGACAAATCCTGTCACAACCAGTCAAGACAACAATGGACTATTTGTCGCAGGAATCTCATCATTGATCATCGCTTTCATTACTACTATTTTTGTCATTTCCTTTCTTGTCTTTTATAGTAAGTTTTAATTTCTAATGTATTGAAAACAAAATAGTACAGTTTTGCAGCAAAAAGAACACATGACATCACATTATAGCTTGAGTATTGCACGTAATAGTGAATCATGACAGTAAAATATAGAACAACATCCGTTAGTTTAAAGCTGGTATTATTTTTCATAAAGTTCAAGTCATAACTGGTCAAATATACTTAAGAGTAAGCTCACAACTTCCACGATATCGCGTTGTGAGCACAGATATACATTCCTCTTGACAATAAACACGGTATATATTACAAACGAACTTTTAGGGTGAACTCGGGTTATTCTGTTCCCTTCAGCTGAATAAAAACCAACCCTTCCAACTAAATATGATGGTGACTATTTTATAGCTTCTTGAAGCATAATTTACTTTTTTGTGTAATCAAAGATGCTTATATATAACCGAAACATTTGTGAGATTGGTCCTATCAACGACAGTTAACATTTTTTAACGGAAGATATTATTTTTACACCATTTATGCAGATTATATACGTGCATTCGAATAATTAAAATAAATAGTCACCGAATATAATACGTTGCAATTTTTGTTCTGAAATATTCAGTATGTAGTTGATGAACTGCGGAATATAACTGACAATGCAATGATGTGCTTCAGAAAATTGACACAGTTACATGTAAGAGATTGTCGACAAATCCGAGCATTGACATACAATAATTGATCAGCAAGGTGCTCCGTCAGTTAAATTTTATTATTTATTAAACAGTAAAATGAATATTTTTTCTACGCTTGCTAATGTGTTTGTGTTGAACAATCTAGTTAGAAAAAGATGGGTGTTGTATCTTTTTTTTTCCATCGGCGATACAGTAACATCTAACAACATATCGTTTGGGATCATGTCACGCAATATTTCATTCATCTTTGACCATCCAATCATATGCAAGACAGTTATATTTATTGACCACTCGGACGTTTCGCGTGTGCTCGGTTTTGAAAGTAAAATATTTCATTGACACATCGCTGTTTGGTTGGTTAATGAACCCTAATGTGACCTCATGTGGGATGTCGTTAGACGTAACTAGTGGATCGCACAAAAGGAGAAACAATATACAAGAGACATTACAATTTTAATTAAGTTGTGTGCTGAAAGAGTTCGTCAGTTTTCATATGAAAGAAAAAAATAGTATGGCCGATTTATTAGAAGGTTCATTTTTCATATACACCATGATATAAATGTGCATTTAATAATTTCAGGTTTTCGCTTGAAGAAAACAGAACGCATGAGGTATTTATACTTTGTTCTATGATATACTATTTTCACATTAAATTCAGACAAACAATTATTATGAAACATTAGAACTGTTTGTGAATTTATCTATATGAATTCAATTGCAAAATGAAAATCAACTAAAACATTAAACAGCAATATATCCAACCAAAGCAAACCACCAATATTCATAAAACACAGAAATACCAACCTCAGTATTAGATGATGGAATTGGAAAAGAAAATCGAGTTTCAAATACGCTTTAGAGAAAACTGAAGGAGCAATAAAGAATGGAAAGTCCAGACGCACAGGCCACAGTGAGCTCAAGAAATAGAACGAATACAAACAAAACAAAGAAACACATCATAGAAACCTAAAAGATGAGCAATGGGCAAGCCAGGTAAAAATCTTATAGTCACAAATTGTCTTAATGATGCTACGAAAAGATTGAAGATAACAATTGAGTAATCAAAAGCTTTATTTAACAGACAAAACAATGGTCAAAAGAATAAATGACAAAATAGTACACTGACACGAAAGATTGAAAAACATGAACTCTACGAAATACTAGACCCAACTACTTCGGAAAGGGGTTACTAGCTACTATTCCTCTAGTGGCACGCGTCATATAACCCCTGTTACACATCTAGTGATATGTCATGAGTGAGGAAATTACCGGGTAGTGATTACGACAAACGGAACATATCCTTGGTCATTAGTAGGACAGAAATTCCGTAATGATTAACTAGTCATGATGGCGACCATAAAACTGTCGAAGTGATAACTTCATCTTAACCACTAAGAAACCGTATTCAGAAACACGCAAACGTATTTTCTCTTCATAATATTATTTTTTGAAAACTCGTTATCTAGTCAAAACTCTCCATGATTCCAGTATTTGTTGTTTGTTTAGAAGTAAAGACTATACAGAATTCAAGACGTGCACAAAATGTAATCCTGTAATAACAGAAAATTATGATAGCTTAAACACGACAATAATTGGTATGTACTGGTGTATATGACTTTTTAAACACAATTCCATATTTGTGAAGCTTTAATTTTATTTAGAAATTGATAATCTAGAATATTTCATGAACTATCCTTTCAAATTATTAAAAAGTCTCCAAATATACAAAATAAGGTTTAGTAGACAGATACAACAGATTGTCGCGATATAACGGAATTTGAGTGGAACAATATTTATTTTTATAAGTGCATGTAGAATTAACGTGATATATCAGTCCCTTAACAGTACTAGATGGAGTTTCGCCTTTTATAGCAGGCCAATAGTGATAGCACCGAAGATAAAACATTAAAACCCAATACACGACACGATTATCTCAAGAAAGCTTCTAAAACACAGTTTGATATTATAAGAATTTTTGAATTATGTTTACTTGTAAATATATTCAAATATTAGCCATGGGCTACTGTTGCAAGGACTGTATCAGCCGTGATCCGAAATATGAACTGAACGGAGCTTATAAGAATTAGTGAACTAGTCAGATCACGTCATATGGCAGTTTAATGCGTTATACCTGTGAGACAAAAATAAATCTGGAAAAGTGCATGAACATAGGGTCACTTGGGAAGCAGAATGTATGAATGTGACCATCTAAGGTAATTGGTACACACACAGAGTTGAAATAATAAATACATTCTTCAATGTGAATATTTCTATGCACAGTGTTTAATCAGTTTTACCAGCAATTATTATATAAAATTGGATAATATTTTGCTACGATGAAGACATCTATTATTTTTTCAAACAGTGATAAACTACCGCCACAATGAGAGTGTATGTTCTGCTGTTCACTGGGTGGTTTGAATCAGATGTGGATTCTGAAACATTCTAAAGATATGTTAGATTGAAAACACTTCTGCTGTGTTAGGCGGTCGCGCATTCCTATGGGTACTAACTGTGCTCTCCTTCTCGCCGACTTGTTCCTTTATTCGTACGAGGCAGACTTCAAAGAGGGCCTTCTACAGAAAAACGACAATAAGCAAGCCGATCCTTTAATTTCATGTTCCGCTGTATAGATGATGTCTTTTAAATAAATACAATTTTAAGTTTGGTGAGTTTGTTGGTTACATCTATCCCACTGAGCTTCCATTAAAGGATACCACAGACACAGCTTGGTTCGCTTAATACCTTGATCTACACCTCGAAATTGAAAATGATGGTCGGTTAACTTGCAAACTTTAAGATAAAAGTGATTAATTCAATTTTCTTATTGTGAATTTTCGATTTATATGTAGCAACATTTCAGCAGCACCTGAATGTGGAGTATATATGTCTCAGTTGATCCGATATTCCAGACATTGTGGTTTCTATAATGATTTCCTTTATAGAGAATTGCTGGTGATTTCCTTGATATAATGTTGCTGGTGACAAAGAAGCTGCTGAGCCAAGGGTTCCTAGGGGTTAAGTTGAAATCACCACTTCGAAAGTTTAAAGGTCACCGTCATGATTTGGTTAACCGCTATGGAGTATCTATTTAACAAAAGACCACAAATATGTTTCGTTTGTCGTAATTACAATACGGTCCTTTACTCATTCATAACTTTTTACCGGGTTTGTAACAAGAGTGACGTGAAGGAATAGGAACTGCTTACCCTTCCGGGGCACCTGGATTTACCTCCGTGTTTTAGTAAGGTTCATGTTTCTCGATTTTTAGTTCTCTGCGTAATGTTTTGTTGATCGTCGATTGTTTTTTTTTTGTCCTTGTCTTGTATGTAGCTCTCCGATTTATAGCTTCTGATTACTCCCTTAGTATTTTCAAACTTTTCTTCTTCCCGGACATAACGCCAGAAGAAAAAAGTTAACGGATGCTCTTTATTAGTCGATGTATATAGATTATCAATGCTGATCGCAAATCAGTAATATACAATAGTAAAGTATGGTTCGTTTCCTATTTTTCATATATGTCATTTTTCATATATGTAATCTTTTCCTTTACAGGAACAATTGAGGAAAGTGAGATTCCAACAGACAGGAAGTAAGTTATTTTCTGTTCAATTCAATTTTCGCGCTCTTTGAATTTCTCATTTTATATTACTATAAGTGTTGATTTGTTCGAAGTACATATCGAAACATGAATGTTTCACTTTGATATTGTGTCCAATGTGACAATAATACTGCTTACTACCTTAATACAACCATAGTACCTGACCTTTGACTTTTGTTTTCATGGGTACTCCTCATATGTGATCGAAACACATACCATCAAAGCTCTACAATATCATCTCAATAGCCTCCCATAAAATCACTAATATTATAGTTTTTTCGAGGCTTGCAGTAGCAACCAATAAAAAACTATGTAGAATATTATATTATACTTAATAATATTACGATGTATACTTTTATAATTATGTAGTATTGACAGCTATGAGGAATGTCAGCCAAGCGTGATGACAGACCAGCCATCCCAGCAACTCAATAAAAAAGCAGACGGTACTGTTATTATATAATCTGTATTACTATGTATGTGGTTGATAAAGGTATCCTTACATTATACCTATTGATATAAGTAGAACCCTTTATCGTTAATATATGACTTCTGTCTTAAATTCGTGCTTTATTCAAAATATTTATATTTACATATTTCAAGTTCCATCTTCGATAGTTTGAAATTTATATCAGATAAAAGAATAGTGTAAGATGAATTCATATCTTCTATTCACACACCAACAACTACTACTAGCATGATAAAAGTTGTTGGAATATTTCAAGAGTGAAATTACTCACATACTCATGTATCTCCTGTCCGAGTTATGTTTTTAATTCCTTTGACTCAATTACGGGGCTCTTTTCAGATTGATTGCACCGCACATGGCCATTCACCATGAGTGAAACAAAATCCCATAATAAATAATAAAAAACTTAATGAAGTCAATGGAAAAGGGTGTAAGAGCATCCAATAAATCTGGTGTGAGCACCCACGCTTTTTATTTTGAACTATAAATGGTGTAGAGTATCAACGTTGCAAAACGTTATTCATACAATCACCGTTTGCTACAAGACTACGAATTCAATGTCTATACATCTTCGTAATTCCTGTCAAAAATATATCAAGTCATCACATAAATATAATTCATATTTTAAAAATGAAAAGATATTACGTGTGAGATCTTTGATGTTGAATTTTGAAAATATTTTTTGTTTTATTTTCAGATATTAATGAGAAGACGGGAGATATTTATGACATTATAAAAGCTTAGATAGAGATA
>MJUT01002417.1:219411-240531 GCA_002080005.1 Gigantidas platifrons
TATCACCACTGATGTTGTGAGTTCGAATCAGGGCGATGTGTACAACATTGTGTGATAACGTTTTTCAGCAACTTGCGACAGGTCGGTGGTTTTCTCCGGGTCATCCGGTTTCCTCTACCAATAAAACTGACCGCCACGATATAAATAAAATATTGTTGAAAGTGTCGTTAAAGACCATCAAACAGTAGTCCACAACAAAAATAATTATCACAATTATCACTATATATTATGGAAATGCACAACTGTTATTATGAAATTATTGTGTTAAATGTATTCGTTCGGTGCATCTTTGTATTTATTACATACCTAGTTAAAATAAAGGCATTTTTGTATTACCAATATGACCGGAAGTCATCTGTCCATATTTTCACACCGCGGGAAAATAACCGGTTATTAGGTGCCACTCGTGCGCTTCAGACAAAATAAACAACTTCCGGTGTTTACGTCTGCAGATGTTGGAAGTATATAATAAATAGTTTAATACATGGGCATTTCCATATTGGCCTGGTTATCATCCCGAGACACCCATATTGGCCTGAGACGAAGTATTAATCTGTATGTATTTTGTTTTCAGACAAAACAACATAAAGTAGTACATATAAAGTTTCTTACTAAGCAGTCATAATCAATTAAAGATATTAACAATGATGTTAATCGTTACGGAATATCTATTTCACAAACGATCTGATATATGATATGTTTGTTGTTATCATTATTGTCTCCCTTCCTCATTCACGGCTTATCACTGGGTTTGAAACAAGATTTACTCTCCGGGTTCCACTAGTGGAACAACAACCTCTTACCATTCCGGCCAACCCGAGTATATCTCTGTTTTAGTGGGATTCGCATTGCACAATGCTCTGTGTGGTATAGATCATTGTTTGTCATTGTGTCCTGTTTCCCTTTGTCCACTGTATTTTCTGTCATTTGTGATTAACTCTTTAGTACATGTATCTTCAAGAGATCCATTGTCATACAGGGGCATTACTTTGGCACCATATGCGTACAAACTTTATTGCAGTGTTTTAAATAATAGATTAATAGAATGGTTAGATGAACGGGGGGTAATTAAAGTCGAACAAAATGGTTTTATTAAAGAAAGGAGTACAATAGACCATATTTCAACTTTGACTTCCATTATTGAAACTAGGAAAAATTTAAACTATCAACTTTTGTTTCCTTCATATATTTTAAGAAGGCATATGACACAATATATAGGTATTTGTTATTTAATAAATTAGACAACTTAGGTTTAAGCTGAACGTTTATGTTAGCCTTAAAAGCAATTTACTCAAATATAGAATGTTGTATAAGATTAAACGGTCATACAACTGATTGGTTCAGTATCAATACTGGTTTAAAACAAGGCTGTGTTTTATCAACAGTTATGTTTAATCTGTTTATTAATAATTTAATTGTCGATACTAGTATTAAATCATTAAATATTGGTATAGATATTGATGGTGAAAAGATAGGTATCTTATTATATGTAGATGATGTAGTGTTAATGGCAGAAAAGACAGAAGATATGGAGAAATTTATTAATGTTTTAGGTGTATGGTGTAATAATAATTGTTTGAAACTAAATCTTAGTAAATCAAAGGTTATGCATTTCTGAAATCCTTCTGTGGATAGATCAAATTATCAATGTATCTTAAATGGTGAAGTTTTTGATTATGTTTATAGCTACCAATACTTGGGTTTGGTGCTGAATGAGTTTTTAGATTATCAGTTTATGTCAAAAGCTATAGCTAGATCAGCGAGTCGGACATTAGGTCTACTTATTGTAAAATCTAAGACACACGGTGGTTTCCATCATAATAGTTTCACCAAATTGTTTGACACTTTAGTTTGGTCAGCCATGAGATTTTACATAGGAGTCGGGAAATATACTCCCAATGATGCAATAGCAGGTGACATGGGTTGGAAACCTCCATATTATGTTAAACAATGGACTAATATTTTTAGACATTGGTCCAGATGTAGCAACATGGAAAATAATAGAATAAATTATAAGGTCTTCAAATGATCAATTAGAAAAGGTAGTTATAAGATCAAGAATAGGAGTTACCAAGTAATGGAGATGTTGAAATTTTATAATATGGAAAGGTTTTGTAATATAAATCAGTATATACTTGATAAATATACAATTTATCATTTAGAACAAGAAATGTTTAATAAATACAAAACTGATTGGTGTACAAGAATGGATTCACATGGCCAAGGTAGTAAATTAAGAACTTATAAGTTATTTAAATTTTCATATTGTACTGAACAATATTTGTTACAAAATATGCCTATTCGTTATCGTAGTGCCTTTGACAAATTTAGATGTGGGGTAGCGCCATTAAAATTGAAACTGGTCGGTGTGAAAGAAAAGAGTTAAATGAAAGATTATGTATTAATTGTGATAATTTAGAAGATGAGAAACATGTATTGTTAAAATTTCCGTTATATGAAGATCTAAGACAGTCTATGTATATTGATGTAGTAGGTCATAATAATAACTTTTTAACATTATCTGATAACGAACAATTTATATTTTTATTTAATAACGATACAGTTTGTAATTCTGTTGCCAAAACCTGCCACAACATTTTGCTTAGAAGAAACAGTATTTTATATCATTAACAAATGACACATGTAATTTTCAATTTTATGCATGTACCTAGTGAAATTTTTTTTTATAATTTGTAAATTATGCATAAATTGAGATTTCTATAGTCTCTCATAATTTTTCTATGAATGGCACATGCTTATATACTATTTTATATTTGTAACATATATTTTATTGTATGTGTGTGGTGAGACTCTAATAAACTATCGAATTGAATTGAATTGTACCTTCACAATTTTCTTGTACAGATAAACGACTAAATATTGATAATTAACCCCAATGCAAGCTATAATTAATGTGATCTAGTCGTGATATTGTTTATGTGGATACAATGCAGGATAATATTGTTTTTACATTGTACATTGTATTGTATATAATAAAACAACATGTGTATTTATAATACTACTATGGGATATAAATTAAATTATTATAATTCATTTAAAAAAATTACACACATATGTATATAATACCGTAGTTTACAGACTTTGTGTTATCTTTGCTTCCCTAATTAATGTGTTCTCAATTCTGGTTTCAAAACATTTATATATCCGGTGGCATTTGTAGACGAATTTAATGTCAAAAATGGCCTTTTTAAGATCGCCCGTTGAAGTAGTGTAATATGACTCTAAGAATTTTTAATGGAACGGAAGAGAACATAGTCTAATCTGCCATTCTCTACATAATGCTGATAGAAAACATCGTTTTCGGTAATAGTTTCTACTGCTTACATAAAAATAAAAACACAGAAAACCCATAACAGGAACTGTAAAAACATCTTGGGGCTAGAACATGTATTGTGGAAGAACAATTATGCCGTGTGCAGCTCATATATTGGGGCTAGATCTGGTATTGAAGAAGAGTAAGTATCTGCTGTGTACCTCCACTTCTATGGCTACATCTGGTATCGAGGAAGAATATGTATCTCCCGTGTACCTCAACCCCTACTGTGAGATCGGTTATTGATGAAATGAACGCATCTCCCACGTACCTCCATCACTAATGCTAGATCGGTATCGAAGAAGAGTAAGTTTCATTCGTGTACCTCCACGCCTAAGGGTAGATGGGGTATTCATGGAGATAATGTACCTCCTGAGCACCTCCACTCCTGGAGCTATGTCAGGTATTGTGGATGGGTAAGTATCTCATTTCATATCTACTCCTATAGCTAGATCGGTTATTGAGAAAGAGTATGTATATTCTGTCTACTTCCACTCCAACAGCTGGATTAGGCATTGAGAAAGAGTATTTAGGAGGAGTAAGTATATGATTTTAACTGACGTATCATGTACTCTTGAGCCATCGTTTGGTAACTGAATGATAATCCGCTTTTAAAACAAAATAAAGATGCAAGCATCAGCATCTGACGACATATTTAAATAAAGTGACAATAAAGATATATAGGGTCTAACAGCGGGAGAGGCGTAACATCGTAAAATCTGTAACACCCGAGGGTAAGATTAAAATCGTATCGGACGAGTGCTCTCCCTTGTTAGTAACTAACGTAAATAAACAAAAAATACATTCCTTTGACTAACTGACTAACGTCAAATAAGTTTTTATAGAAGTATGTATCACTGTTGTGGTAGCATATATTATCTAGTGGCGTAGTGGTCGTGATAGTAAATCCAACTATACCCCCAATCAGCTCATATCACCACTAAAGTTGTAAGATCAAACTACATTCATGGCGAGATGTACTCGTGGCAATATAATGTGTTAAACTTTGTCAATAAATTGTGACAGGTCGGTGGTTCTCTCCGGTTTCCTCCACCAGTACCAGTACACATCGGCATGAACGATATTAGAACTCACAACTTGAGTGGTGATAGGCACTGATTGCACAGGCAGTTGTAAATTCAACTACAATACGACCACGACCACAAAGTGACGTGTCTCTGGAACACTGATAAGGAAAATAATTTAACAGTCTTTGGGAGCAAGAAATCCAAAGCACATAAATAGCAGAACTCAATTCTGTTATGATTACCTATATACAAGAGAGGAGAATATTAGTTCTAAATATGATTACTTATCTAATAATAACAACTTATATATCATATTTAGTTCACATAAAACGTTTCTGGAATTACCTTCATCTTCTACAAACTAAAAAGACTTGTAAGCAAGTTAATCTAAAACTATTTGGGAGCACAAGCACCAAGGGTCTACATAACACAGCAAAAATTGACTATGGTCACCTATGACTGAAGGGGGAGAACCGTAGTTTTAATGATGGCCACATTAATTAGGAACCGTACATTTTGATAGTAAGTATATACAATTAAGGAATAACAGTACTGTATTTTAAGAATTGAAGGTGTCAATTGTGGATTTGACGGTCGCAAATGCCGTTTAACTGGCGACACGAATACAGTACTGTCATTCCTATTCTTATGAAATTCTCCCAACGTGTACACACTAGTTTGAAAACATACAAATAAATGACGAAATAGATGCACTTTTCAAATTCCATCAGCTAAAAAAATAGTAACGTAGTTGTTTAAGGATCCTCCATCTTGAAAGGATGAAATCCTACATGCCGTATGTACAACAATTTACAAAATTAATTAATATGCCTACCTTGAAAACTTATTTTAGTTAAATTCTAACCAAATTGAAGCGTACACGAAGCCAAATAACGTCTGATCTTTACATTTTAAACAGGAAGTCATCATATGACGTCACTTTGTTTATGTGCTAAAGTCGTTCACCAATATTTCCTGGAATTTTAATTTTTGTGATTATTAGACTCAGGAATATGCAAGAATATATTTTTTATGTTCAGTATTGCATTAGAATGGACAGTAAACTCGATTTGCGACAATCAAATCTCAAACTGATGCAGTGAAATTTTCAAAAACCATACAGTTATCTCCTAAATAGGTCGGATATATTTGGGTCAGCCTTATTGTTTACAAACAAGTGCATTCTGCGTAGGAATATACTATTCCGTGAGGACTGTCAACTGCAGATTTGACGACCCTCGATAGCCAATGAAAATACGCGTTACATTATAATTACATTAGAATAAACAATGTAAGTGTCGAAACACTGAGCTTATGCTATGCTGCTACCGTAATAGTCCACGATCAGATGTATCGTTCCAGTAATAAAAAACGTAAATATCTAAGTGTGCACAAAGTATTTCTGGAATTGCCGTGATCAGGTGCCAGTTGCGTTAAAAGGCGAGAGATTGGCTAGCCAAATAATTTAAAAGCAAGAACACTAGTAGACAACATCGGCTAAAGTCACTTTTGTTTGAGGAACTATTACCTCAGTTTTGATAACAATTACATTTTAGAAACGGTGAATTTCGATAGCAAATATACCGTATATCGGGGTTTTTTTTCGCGTCGGGATTTTTCGCGATATTCAGTCAAAATCAGCAGGTTAATTTTTCGCTGATTGACAAAATCCTCGTTAAAAATAAACCTATGGCAAAAGAATTATTAACTTATATAGATGATTATATCAATAATTTGAAGAATATTTGCTTCTTTGGTATTATATTCACATAACAATTTCAGAACGAGTACATTTCTTTTGTTTCCAGTATTTAGATTAACCTTGAGACCACGCAGTTTGATATTATTCGATCCCAGCAACTATCAAGATTAAAATAACACTCTCAATAATAATAATGCATGTAATAACAATTTCAATAATTAAACCTCTCTATATATATATCTCTCTGATCGGTCCGATCAGCTGTCACATGACTTTGACAATTGCGACGTTTCTTTCGACAACCCCAAAAATTCAACGTGCGAGGTAAATAATAGTATTGTCACCCTCGACAACCCCAAATTTCCCCCGCTATGTAGCGATAACCGCAAACCGGAAATCGTCTTTTTGTGTATAAAATATGGCAACTGCAGGTCGGTTTTCCGCTAGCTCAGAGGAAGAAATAGCAAAAATCCTCTCTGAAAAGGATGCCGAGAACACAAAACGTTCTACGAAATCCGCAGTCAAATGTTTGCAGCAGTATTTACTGGAAACAAATGCCGATAGCTTCAACTTTGATGAATATTCCCCTGGGGAGTTTGCCGTGTTGTTGACAAAATAAGATAAAAATTGTAAGTTTTAAAAACCGTTGTTCGGTTAATAAAACGATTATGGCCATCTTAGTCGATGGACATCCAGAATTGTCAACTTGTGAGGGTGATTTTCCCTTGGGCTAAAGCACTCGGGAAAACAACCCTCACAAGTTGACAATTCTGGATGTCCACCTCCTAAGAAGGCCATAATTGTATAATGTTGTTTTAATCAACTTTGTAACGATTGTAAACATTTGATTGTTTTAATTATTGTCGAGTGTAGACTCGGCTTGGTAAATTAGCGACACGGATCTCAGGTTCTATATTTAATTATTCTCTATTAATCGTAATTAATGTTTAATAATCAAGCCATAGCTGCATTTAATGACTAATTAACAAATTATAACAAGTTTATCGCTCTACATGTAATTGTTAAGTAAACAATTATCTGTTGGTAATCTGACATTTATCACACCTTGAAGTAAGCACATCCTACCGTAACATACATCTGTCAATTAAATTGCCATGTTATTTTCTTATTATTTTCAGGGAATTTTCCGCGGAGTTTAATTTCCGCGTTTTTTAATGGCCGCAAACATAGCGAAAATTAGCCACTCGCGAAAAAAAAAATGATATACGGTATGCAATAAACAATTATAGTGCCGACACACTGACCACAGGGCTGATGATACCTTCCGGGACTAATAGTCAACCAGCAGAGGTATTTCGTGTGCACAAACTGTTTCTGGAATATCATGCATCAGGTACTCTTAAAGTCTACAGACTGGTAGGTAAAAAATCATCAGTATTATATATTTATATTCTGTAATATGGTCTGAATAAGGTCATCATCACATAATGCTACACTCTTTAATAAAACTTGGTATATTGATTTCTCCTCTCAAGTCCTTCATATTGTTCAGATGGTCCCAATCAGGTCATCATCACACCATCAACTCAGTCTTATACATTAAAAGACACAGAATATCTGAATCAAATCCAGTGTACCTGTTTGTACAATGACAACTGTATACCTGTTTGTACAATGACATGGAGTGGACCTATTATTCCTGCTGGTACCACATCTGTACTTGACCTACAGAACATAAACAGGACTCAGGCAGGGAACTATCGGTGTACAGCTAGTAATGACGTCAGTAGTAAGACATCTGTTGTAGTAAATGTTGTTGTTAAATGTAAGTATTGTATATGTACTATTATCTAACATTAAGTGTGTATTTTATCAAAATAGAGAATTTAAGCCATTTTATACAGTTCATCTGATGAAAAAACATTATACCATATTCGTATGTGATATAAGGTGTGTACTCTAGTCGGAACTAATTTCGTGACGTCATCAGTTTGCAATGTATTCTAATACCTCAACGTAATATCTTTTGCATTTGAAAGTCGTATATCAATAAAATCAAATACAATTGTAAAATTAATCATATTTACAAAGCAACATACATAACATTCAGCCAAGTTTTGAAAAAAAGACAATCAAAACGTCGTATGTTCTTCCGCTTGACAGTAAAAGCAAAACAAATATTGTGAAAAGATATATCAAGTTTGGAAGGGGTATTTACGAAAAATACCAGTCGAGAGACGACAAATGTAGTGTCAAGACTGGTATTTTTCGGAATCACACAACCCAAGATGATATATCTGTTTAATTACACCGAATATTTCTGTTTTAGGTTTACATTGGAACACTTCCGGGTTTCAAATTTGATTATTCACGTTACCTTACGCATAAAGGTAAAGAAGAAATATTCCGAATGAATTTCACAGTTTGAAGCACGCGAGTGTAAAAAAGAGAAATACGTTTTCGCAAGTATCACGACAGAGAGGGCAAAAAGTTGAATCATTATGCAAATACCCCGGCAGCGGTAAAAATTAACGAAATTAATCCTAAATATGAACATACACGACATATACACCGGCTATTAACCAATCAAAATCCAGTATTCTTATATAATGTGTAAGTAATCATAAAGTACCATTGGATGAAATTGTTGATTTCATAGATTTTGTAATGGTGTAAAAATGTCCTATAAATATGAACTTGATAAACAGAAGTAGACCTAATGTGCATCCTGATACCATATGCATGCTTAAGCTACAAGGCATAGCAAGAACTTGATAAGCAAAAGTAGACCTAATAAGAATCCTGATACCATATGCATGCTTAATCTACAATGCATAGCAAGATTCATGGTGGTAACTATGCTTGCGCATCTAGCGTTGCCAGCGTTTGAAGGAACATGTCAGGATTTTTACAGTCAGACTTTAGAGTTTTAGGGTTTTTCAATAGTCGATATTCCAATATTCCATGGCCGAATGGTGGTAAACACTGCATGTTTATGTTGTACGTAAGACATACAGCCAAATACAATACGAATGTGATCACATGTCTCTCTAAGGTTTAAATATTATCCCTTGGCTTCATCTAGGTATTAACTTACTACATATCTTCATTTTTATATATTAATCAATAACTATTCTGGATATAATATTGGTATAGAGTTGTTTAGAAACACAGTATTAATATATATTATTGATTACGAAGGCTAAATCGATGTCGTTATCTAAAGAGGCTTAGTACAAATGTAGATATTCAATTTAGTATAATGACCGCGTTTCCTGAAAAAACATTATCAGGTACAAAGTGTACGCTCAAAGTCATCAAATTGGAAAGTCAAATATTTTAACAGTCTTGGGGAGCAATAAGCTCCAAGTCCCTACAAGCAGGATGGCTAAAATCTGCAAGGTCAAATGTACCTGAGTTGATCCCTGATTTGCAATGGGTTTCGTGAAGTTTTCATTTTTCACCCAATTTAGAATCCATTTTCCCATCTTTAGGGTTTTTGATTAACAAATTGGTTATTTTATTTCGAAAAGGGGCATGAAATGGTCCCAAACTCCAAAATTTCGCATATTTGGAAAGTATGTAGCATTTTTCATTTTTCATCCGATTTTAATGCATTTTTTGCAAAGTGCTCATCTTTCCGAGTTAATTATAAGTCAATAACTAAAATGGGGTATTTTTATTTAAGGAAAATGGACTCATATTCCGATTTTTTTCAATGCTATGGGAGGTATGCACAATTTTTATTTTCCTTCTAATTTCGATGAGTTTTTTTTATCTATTTGGCATAGCTGGTATGGTTTCCGAAATAGAAAAACAGTTCCCAGGGAGCCTAATGGAATGCACTGAGAAAACGATTACTTTAATGTCTTGTTTATTTAAAATATTATCCATTAAATTCCTTAGAACATATATTGGACGATACTTTCTCTCTGATTTGTTCTACATTTTACTGTCTCAAATATAGTTTGGACTGGAAGTGAATAGCACCTATTTTATTTTAAAAGAAGAGTTTGAAGATACCAAAGGGGTAATCAGAATCCCAATATCAAAGAAGAACAGACCACACAATGGCCAAAAGAAAAGTACAAAAGGAAAAACAACGATCTGCAAAACATACACATAAAACTAAAGATTGAGTACCACGAACCCCACTAAAAATCTGGGATGAACTCATGTACTTCGAAAGGGTAGACATTTTCTGCTCCACTAGTGGCACCCGTCGTATTAATCTAGTTACAAACATGGTGATAAGTCATAAATGAGGAAAGGACCAGGAAGTGTTTACGACAAATGGAACATATCCGTGGTCATTTGTGACACATATATTCCATAACGGTCAACCAAGTCATGATGGCGACCGTAAAACTTTCGAAGTGATGACTTCAACTTAACCAAGAGGAGCCCTTAGTTCAGTAGCTGCATTGTTAGCGGTAATCCTCTATCAAGGAAATAAATATAGGAACCACAAGCTCTGGAATATCGTATCAACTGAGAGATATGTACACTATTATTCAGGTGCTGCTGGAATGTTGCTACGTATAAATGGAAAGTTCACAATGGGAAAATTGAAATCATCTCTTTTGTGGTAAAGTTTTGTTCTTAACCTCCTCTCACTGTACAGGTTACAGTTGAAACTTATAATATCAGGCCCGTATGTGAAATTCAATATATTATATTGTTTTTTTTTTAATCTAGACTTCATTGAACATTTACCACAAACTTTGTATAGATAATGAAGTCAGCGATACCGGCTTAGGTGAGCCCGGTTTTAGTGGGGTTCATGTTACTCGCTCTTTGGTTTTTTATCCCCCGCGATAGTGGTGAGGGGATATAGTAATAGTGTCCGTTCGTCTGTCACACTTTCTTTTTTACGAGATAACCTGAGTAAACATGGATAGATTTGAATAATTTTTTGTATGTGGCTTGTAAATATCAGTATGTTGGATGGGTTCTTACATGGAAATATTTGAAGCAAGGATTTTGGGGGAAAATCTTAATTTTTGGTTGAAAAATCAACAATTTTGATAATTGTCTCTTGTTTACGCGATAACTTAGATAAACATTAATACATTTGAATAATTTATTGCTGGTGGCTTATAAATATCATTATCTTGGATGGGTTTTTACATGGAAATATTTGAAGCAAGGGTTTTGGGGGAAATTCTTTGTTTTTGTTTGAAAAATCACCTATTTTGAGAATTGTGTCTTGTTTACGCGATAACTTTTGTAAACATGGATAGATTTGAATAATTTTTTGCATATGGCTTGTAAGTATTTTGTACATTAAGACTGCAAGGCTGCTTTCTGTTAATATATAAAACTAAATAGTATGCAAGTGCGGGGGATACGTCGCGCATTCATGGGCTAGGCGGTTCTTTTATTTTTATTCATGTTTTGTAGTTTGTTATTTGTTCTTTTTGTGCTTTTCTTTTGGCCAAGGTGTTGTCTGTTCTTCTTCGATTTACGGATTCTGGGAACCCCTTTGATATCTTCAAACTCTTCTTGAAATCTCTGCGACCACACGAAGGTTTTTGTAAGTTTTTTTTTTTCTCGTTTTCTAAAAAAATAAGCTCCCCTGAAACCGTTGAGCCAAATTAGCCGCAACTTAGTAGGAAGCATTTATGGAAGGTCCTCTGTACAGAATGCTCATTTTTTATCGATCTGTTAGCAGACATGGCCGCCATATGTAATTATTGTCTCTGATTGGTCGATTTCTAAAAAAAATATCTACTCTGAAACCGCTTGACGAAATGAACAAACACTTGGTACGAAGCATCTATGGAAGGTCCTCCATAAATAGTGTTCATTTCGTCCCGATCCGTTAGCAAACATGTCCAATACAGGAAATTCTTTCTGATTGGTCTATTTCTAAAAAACAAGCATCTCTGCTTA
Source organism: Gigantidas platifrons (assembly GCA_002080005.1). NCBI lineage: Eukaryota > Metazoa > Mollusca > Bivalvia > Mytilida > Modiolidae > Gigantidas > Gigantidas platifrons. Next base: position 231,332 of record MJUT01002417.1, read on the forward strand.
AACCGCTTAGCCAAGTTAGCCGCAACGCACAGTCTAGTCAATTTAGTGTGTAACCTGCAACGAATTGCAACACACGTTTTTTTTTACCTCACATTTAGTCTATAGTTTTTCTAAGAAAAACATACTAAACATATACACTAATATATTTTGCGGAAGGTGGTGAAATTGAACAAAAGATATGGACCGAATATTCGATTATTTTAGTAGTTTGAATGCCGTTCTGACCTTCACATTAAAACATTTAGTAGACGAAAATAAACATATTTTTCTGTTGTAAATGAAAAGAAATAGATGAATATGAATGATAAAACCCGATTTGTCTTCATTTCTTTAAAGCATACTCCAATTTTTTTCGGTAAAGTTGTACCAGAGAGAAAAAAAAGACCGATTCGTGAATATAAATTCATGTTTTTGTTGAAAATATTCCGTAAATCATCGAAGTTTAATTATTACATTTAGAGGACAAATAACAATTAAGTTAACCTGATTATCAATTGAATAATATCGTCTGTGTCCAAAATTACACTTAAGACATAAAAAAAATGCAATCTTCAAAGACATAAACCACATATATTAATAATAATAGCTGAACGGCAAACAAGTGTATGGAAAGTGAACAGAACGAAATACACAATTAACCAATGTTCAGTGCCATGTGTTCATGAAAACAATTATATATATATAACTAAAACGACTAGAAAATGGCAAACATCACAAATTGTAAAGTAAAACTAAGCAAGTGCTATGAAAATAGCTTAAAAAGTAATAATTATTTCGCATCATATATATTTTTAATATCATGATGCAAGTATTAATATTTTATATTCTCCGGGTATCCCGGTTTCCTCCACCAATAAAACTGACCGCCACGATATAACTGAAATATTAATGAAAGTGACGATAAACACCATAAACCATCAATATCATATCATTTGTATAAATATTTATGACAATCAATTCCAATGTAACATTATTTTTCTGATAAAAATATTTCTTGAGAATTTTTAATTTTACATTTCAACGGAGCACCAACGACCAATCCTTGCATATCATGCAATTATTGCCCTCATTTGAGGTACACATTCAGATATATTAATGGAGAGCGATTGTTTTCGTGATGGTTTGTCCGAGGTACCACACTGTCTTATAGGTTAACAAATCTGAATATCTACCATATGAGGGCATACAAGTTTTATTATTTTTTTCCACAGTAACTACACATATCTAATATGAAAGAGGCCATTTTTTGGAGAAAATACCAATACCATCAGAGCCGACAGCTTGTCGTTTGCTACGTCCAAAACCACACAAAACTTTCTCAGTCTGACAATCGCTTTCACATATCTTTTAAAGAAAAGTGGAAGAGATTGTCAGGATAATACTATAATATCTTGGCATTGTTTTTATCACTGCAACTTGGGATTCTAAATTATTTCCTCTTGTGTCTCTTGAACAGGCTTGACCATTGCTGATTTTTGCAAACGAATTACACAGTTGTCTTCCTTGTACGTGAAAAATGGAATGTCTGGCCGGTAATAATAGGATTGTCACCCGAGATCGTCATTTGTATTCATAAAAACAGTTCATTTGTTTTTTTTTAATCACGCGAATGAGAATATTTACAAATACATGTCTACGAAAATAATAAGAGCTGTTGCACGTTGTCCTGGGACATACATAGTGAGCATGGCACTTTCCATAAATAAAGATAAAAGGAGGATAAAAGCTATTACCAATACCCCACAACTGACCACATTCTAATATTCTCCTGGTCACCCGTGGGTTAACTGACAGAGAAATATTTGTAGTCATGAATTATTCTTGAATAATTCTAAAACATTTTGATTAATCCAACGCACTCTTTTACAGCCTAAGACGATATTTTTTTAAGGGGAAGGTTGTTGTGTATATTGAAATGATATGATCAGAGGAAATAAACAGATCGCAATTACCCATGGGTTATCGACGTTGAAAGTATATTGATTTGTAAGATCGTTTAAATTCCATAATATGTTCAACCCATGCAATAGGAAAAGTTGAGTGACTCTGCAATGGAAACTTCTAAATAGTTGAATAATCCGTTACGAAACAAACATGGAACGACCGTTTTCAGTTGAATTAACTCACATGTGGAGTGTATCGGTGTGCCTTCAACAGTGGGTTACCGATAAGGGGTAAAATATTGAAAAGCAAATGCAATAATGTACGATTTTCATTACTGTGATTAGTCGATCTTAACGATTAATATGAAGGTATGTATGACTTTGGTCATAATCACTCCGTTTGACAATTGTGGAAAGGTTGTTCTGATTCCCCAGCATACTGCATACAATGGAAGATCCACAGTGACTGTTATTACACTGTACACAATATATGATATTTTCTTGATAGTTTTGTAACTGAAATTGCAAAGAAAATTATTCGTATCTTATATCTAATATGTCATCCAATAAGTGTTCTAATCTTGAATATTGTGCATAATATATTATTTTTTTGTGACACAAAAGTTATCATATGTATAACATTTGTTCTATTGAAGAGAGCCAATATCCTCAACCATTGCTTAAACAGGTTTGCATCAAATACAGTTATCAGTGTCAATATAATAAATCAACAACAGGGCCAAGTTCGCGTTAAAAACCCGGATGTCCGCCCATACAAGTGGTAAGTGTAAATTTCTTTTTATTAATTTCAGTCCAGCCTCGATTGAATGACGACATTCCAAGTTCAGTTGAAGTAATTCGCTTGAAAATTGGCATGTCTTTAAACCTTACAGTCAACCTCATATCTAACCCAGCTCCAACTACACAGTGGATATTTAGGCGGAAAGGTTTTATTGACCAAACAATACAACCGCACAGTAATTCAAATGGATACAAATACACATCAACGATATATATTCAAACCATAAACTCTGCACAGTATGGGTCTTACATTGTTTATGCAACTAATGACATTGGCATTTTCAGTACAGCATTTTCTGTTATTCAACCTGGTAGGCATTATCTATAAATGTATTGTTTCATCTGTGTGTCTAGTTATTATCATTTTTTAAGTGTGCTTTATTTTATTATATAATTACTCCAATACGATACGAGACGACTAATACCAAAAACAGTACCGTTTACTGTAGCTACACAACTTTGATATAGTCTTATACTTTTATGTCTTGTCTGATATTGCAATTAACAAATACTTCGAAACCTCCGAACATCTACAACATTACGTCATGTGTTTATAGAATGCAAAACAAAACAAACCACACAGTCAGAACAAATATCAATTCCATAAAGGAAAACCATATGGAAGCAAACTCGATACTATTAAAACACACACACACACACACATATGTATACATATATATGTCGTTATTAAACGGGTCATAAGTTCCCATTCAAGGTTTTTCTTGGAATGATTAAAGCTTCGCTGCGTTCTGCTGTTTTAATAGTATTTCATTTGTTAACATAATCAATAGTGAGAACAAAAGCTTAAAGATGACACAATGATTTAAATCGAAGGAGACAACTGGCCAGAGGAAAAAGGACAAGGCAATTGTGAAAAATTGAGGATTAAGCAATACGCTCTAACAGCCACATCCGATACTTGTGCGGGACAAATTAAATGCTAAAATTGCTGCATAGGGCTGAACGTATACGAATATCTTATTTGTAGAGCTTTTACAAGCTCACAGCACGTAAAGTATAATTTACATCAGCCAGCTCCTAATGAGCAATAGCTTGTTATTAGTGATAGTTGTAAAATATATGATACTACACACTACATTATACTGGTTTCACTTTGATCATACACACTTTCTCCTATACCTCATTCCATGTGACACCTTTTTACAGTAACTATGTTTTCTTCAATTGCTATGAGTATAGCTGTAAAACTGCTCACTTCATGTTACACGACAAGCAATCAATCATTCTAAAAGCATTGAATGGTAATTCATAATAGACAATACTTCATAATTGCATACATAAGTCAGGAAAATTGATTTAATCTGATATATTCTATATTTCTTGACAAATCCTTGCCTCAAGTCGTCCAGACAGTAATGGACTATTTGCAGCTGGAATCTCAGGATTGGTTTACTCTCTATCATATTTGCCGTTTCACTTGTTGTCTTTTGTCGTAAGTTTTTTCTTTAATATACAGCCAGGCATACATATTTATAATTATAACAAAACTAGCCAAAACATCAAACTGTATCTATGTCAATGTTAAAACTTTTATAAACATTATAGCTTAAACCAACAAGGTATTAGTTATGTTACAGTGCAGCCTTTAACAGAACGTTGTTATCCTACCTGGTTAGATTTACCTCATTGGAAATGTCATGCCTTTCATACTTTCGTGGATTGCTAAAATAAAGAAGTGCATATTTAACCATTACAGGTTTTCGACTAAAGAAAAGGAACGAAATGAGGTATTTATGTTTTTAGTATTTATTTTGACATATTTTCTTTCGTGTTGAATTAAATTCCGTATGCAAAATCATATTAGGAATGTTTAGCCTACATATTGTAGCTGAAGGACATATCGTGCAGGTGCACTATTTACCTATATCAATTTTCATTACAAACCAGTAATCGTCGACTATATAACGAACCACAAAAACACAAACTGCTCTGACAAATCTCAATATGCATATATCAGAGAAAAAACGAGACGTATCGCTCCCGAAATTTTAAATTCAATTGTAAGTTATGAAGTGAATTTAAATGAAACAGTTATACAATAATAAATCGCAAACGGAGCCAAAATAATTCTTGTTTCACATTTCACATAATGAATACATTTTCGCACAACTCTGTGTAAAGAATATCATGTTTCTCCTATCTCTGTTTAGAGTAATGGTTTTGGCCAATTTTAAATCGTACATGTCAAACTATACAGTCCGACAAAAGTAAATCACCACCTGACTTGTTTCAATAATATCTTTTCTAATAATGAACTTATTTCAAATCGGTTTGCTGTTTTCGTTACCTGTACACACATACTTACTTACCTGTGAAATAGGCTATTGATCAATTTTTATTTATGTGTATATGACAGGGTGTGTAAAGTGCCACGTGTACTTTTCAACATTTGTGTTTGCGAACGAAAGCTGATTGTTTTGTGTAGAGTTTAAAGTTACATATTCTATTGGTTTGGTATGGTGCGGTGAAAATTTACCATACCAGAAATGTGGCAAGCTGTTGGCATGCATAACGGTGGTTTTAGTCATAGAAGGGTGGCAGACCACTTCAGGTCAACCATTCCATCATTGTACAACTGATGCAGCGTTTTCGTCAAACGGGGAATGCTACTGACCGTCCACGTGCAGGTAGACCTCGCAAAACGACGCGGAGAGAGGACCGGCTCATATCCAGATATACAGACGGGCTCGGCAACGGCCGTTCAGTACAGTTGGTGCACTTCGTGGTAATTGAGCGTTTGGAGGCCACATTAGCACACTCACTGTAATCAGACGCCTCCACCACCAGGGAATGTGAGCCACAGTTGACATTACGTCATCGCCATGCTCGATTTGACTCGTCACATGATCATTTGGGGTGGACTATTCGCACATGGAGACGGGTCCACTGGTATGATGACACTTGTTTTTTGTTACGCCCTACCGACGGTCGTGCAAGGGTTTGGCGCCAACGAAAGACTTCATTTCAGGACAACCACATATTGGGCACAACTGCTTTTGGAAGTGGGGTTGGAACTGTCTGGGGTTGTTTTTCCTTTGATTGTAAGGTGGACTTGAACGTTCTTGATGGTAATCTGACAGACCAAAAATAACCGTGACAATGAGCTCGCTCCAAGCGTAGTCCCCCATTTCGACAATCATGCGTTGGCTGACAGGCCAATGTTCATGGACGACAATGCTAGGCCACATAGAGCCCGAATTGTACAACATTTTTACAGCAAGAGGCTGTTCAAACAATTGCATGGCCTGCGATGACGCCAGACATGAACCCTATAGAGCATGTATGGGACTTTATTGGCCGAAAAATTAACCAACGCAATCACAGTTCCCCCAAGAACGGATTAGGCGTCTGGTGCGAAGCATGACGATGCGTGTTACAGAACTTCACAATAAATGGATATACTCGTTATTGATTTGAATGCCTTACACATACGCACAATAGATGCATTTAAAAGTTCTTAAAATCTGATTGATTGATTGATTGATTGATTGATTCATTGATTGATTGAAGACTCTGCATTTTAATGCAATGTTAAAAACTTCCATCAAAGACAAACTGGTTTTACGTTTTTCCAGCGCCTGTTTTGAACCCCATTTTTGCCACGTCATAGTCACTTCTTTCAGAGTGATAAATACTTCGTAGATTGGTAATTTGAGAGCCCTTGGTGTAGTCTTTTAAGAAGTGTAAGAAAAATTGTGATATCTATTTTATTGTTCTAACAGTACTGATGTAAACAAATATATCGATAAAAATATAGGGTGGTAATTAACTTTTGTCGGAGTATATATATCTGGTTGAATTCATTTTGATTATGATACAATGTATTTTATGGAAACAGCTTGATTTCAATACTTGTATAAACCGTATTTGTTACAACGATAATCCATTATCTATATTTAGGTCTAATAATTATACAGAATTCAAAACATGTACTAGAGGTAATCCTGTAGTGACAAATTCTTATGATAGTTTAGAAACTACAACCATTGGTATGTATGTTGATAGATAGTCATATATAAACACGATCTCGTATTTAACGACGAAAATAGTCTTACACATTTCTTCGAACTGTATTATCAACAGTAACTCTCTGATATATGGATTGATTTGGTTTATTGTATCCAATGCCACTTTCAACAATATATCAGTTATATCATGAAGGTTGGTTTTATTGATGGAGGAAACCAGAGAATACCACCCACCTGTTGCAAGTCACTGACAAACTTTATCACATAATGCTTTAACGAGTTCACCTCGCCATGAACGGGGTTCGAACTCCCAACGTCAGTGGTGATACACACTGATTGCACAGATACTTGTACATCTAACTACCATACGATTACGACCACGACGACCCCTCTCTAACCGCACAAGTAGTCCTTGGTGATTATATAACTAATATGTGATTAAAAATAGCAAATATTCTTAATTATAATATAACTATTCAGTCATCAAGTTTAGTTTTTCAGCTACGGATCTAACCTATAATAAGATGAGTTTGAAGATACCAAAGGGGTAATCAGAATCTGTACAAAAGGACATACATCGATCTACAAAACATACACATGAAACTTAAGATCGGGTAACACGAACAAATATTTTGTCCATTGCTTGGGAGGCTATACAGCAATTTCGATAATAACGTTTATTATATAGATAGGTGTGAATTATGGGTATTTTTCTGCGAAATGAATTGCGGTATCTCACATGTAAGATATCAGTGTTTTCCCACCGGAACTACATTTACACAACTATAACTGTGGTGGTTACGTCCATTGTTGTGCTACGGTGAATACACATGCAATTGTAAACTGACAAAATCCGCGAATGTTATTGACGACATTGACACATAATCAACATGACGTCATTGACGTCATACGAAGACTTCCAGATTGAAACGTAAGCATTAGACGTTATTTAGCTTCTTGTACGCGTCAATTTTGATCAAATTAAAAAAAAAATTTCAAGGTAAGCATTTTAATTATTTTTGTGCATTGTTGTAAATATGACATTTAGGATTGCACTTTTTCAAGATGGCAGATCCTTTCAGCTGTCCCCCTTAGTATCATTGCTCGTAGATTCATACGCGTGGAATAAAATATACCAAAACAAATATATAAGGACTTTTGAAAGTCTAGCTAAATCACACATTTTGAATGTCAAAATAAGATTACTCGTGATGGAATACGCATTAATGATTAAACTCGCGGGCGTAGCAATTTCGCCAACTCGTTCAATCCTTATGCGTACCTCGGTCACTCGTGGTCTTATTTTGATATTCAAAATCTACGATTAGCTATACTATATATAAATTCATCAAAAGTGATAAAATCAAGAGGTTGTCAAATTATAGGCAGCAAAATGAGTTTTGTGGAAATAGCAAGCTTTTGTGAACAGACCAGGTCACCCCATATCAATTCCGCAAATTTGTGAATGTTCTATTGTAGGTGATAATGTATCCACATGTGACCGTAAATCGGTCAATGAAGGCATTTCCATATAATTCTCATTCAAATTGGTATTTATATAGCACTTAAGCCAAATAAACTGCCAAAACATCGCTTAATTTGATGAATAAATGTCGGCTCACTGACTATTTTTGTTTGCCTATGTTTTGTAATGGGGTCCAATTCACGCTACCTAAAATCTGTCAACCATAAAATAGTCATGTGGAACACCAATAGGCCTAGAAGATTGTATTTTACAATATTTTTTAATTTGCTTTTTTTTCATTAAATTGTGTTTGCTGTCACTTGTTTTCAACAGATAATTTCTCTGTTTTAATGTACAATGTTATTATCAATTTCCTAATTTATATTAATCATATTTATTCTACTCAAATTCACGCTAAAAATCAGAACATTTTCAAGGGAATTACTTAATTTCAAAACAAAAACAATACAATTGCCGTTCCCTAATAGAGTTATAAACATGTGTCAAGATGCGCAGTGGAATGTAAGCAAACACAGGATATGCAAATTATCCACTACGGGCTGTGTTTTTCTGGAAATATTTGACTTTGATTATCAAGTCAAAATGGTAGTAGTAAAATGACACCATTTTGGCACCATGGTCGGTGGTTCTCTCCGGCTTCCTCCACCACTAAAACTGGTCGCCATGATATAGCTGACATATTGTTGAAAGTGGCGTTAAGGACCAAAAATCAAATCAAATCTATATATATATCTTTTCTTATCTGTTTAAATCTCATTGTTGTCTTGATCAAAGTGAAAGTGAATCGATTATCTATTTCTGGAAACAGCTTGTAGAATAAATAACGTCATTGACATCTGAACTCCCGTGACAGCGCATTCCAAAATGGTGACCGATTCCAGGTGTTGACCGATTTTAACGGACGAGAGGATAATTGTTTGCTATGTTCAACATTAACTCTTGTTGATATGTATATGTCACATTTAATATGATTACCAATAAATAACTCAAAACGTAATATTGCGATGTAATATTTTATATTTACAATCCATATAGTATACA
>MJUT01002417.1:245642-263200 GCA_002080005.1 Gigantidas platifrons
GTGTGTTATGCTGAGCCAGTGGTTGTGACTCATGGTGTGTTATGCTGATCCAGTTGATGTGTCTCATGGTGTGTTATGCTGAGCTAGTGGTCGTGAATCATGGTGTATTTTGCTGAGCTACTGGTTGTGAATCATGATGTGTTTTGCTGAGTCAGTGGTTGTGACTCATGGTGTCTTATGCTGTGCCAGTAGTTCTGAATCATGATGTGCTATGCTGAGCCAGTGGTTGTGATTCATGATGTTTTATGCTAAGCCAGTGGTTGTGACCCATGGTGTGTTATTATGAGCCAGTTGTTGTGAATCATAGTGAGTCTTGTTGAGACAATGGTTGTGACTCATGGTGTGTTATGCTGAGCGAGTGGTTGTGAATAATGGTGAGTTATGCTGAGCCAGCCGTTCTGACTCATGGTGTGTTATGCTGAGCCAGTGGTAGTGAATCATGGTGTATTATGCTGAGCCAGTGGTTGTGAATCATGATGTATTATGCTGAGCCAGTGGTTGTGACTCATGGTGAGTTATGCTGAGCCAGTAGTTGTGAATCATGGTATGTAAAACTGAGCTAGTAGTTGTGACTCATGGTGTCTTATGCTGAGCCAGTGATTGTGAATCATGGTGTGTTATGCTGAGCCGGTGGTGACTCATGGTGAGCTATGCTGAGCCAGTGATTGTGAATCATGGTGTCTTATGCTGAGCCAGTTGTGACTCATGGTGAACTAATCAGAGCAAGTGGTTGTGAATCATGGTGTCTTATGATGAGCCAGTGGTTGTGAATCATGATGTGTTATGCTGAGCCAGTGGTTGTTAATCATGGTGTATTATGCTGAGCCACTGGTTTTGAATCATGATGTGTTATTCTGAGCCAGTGGTTGTGACTCATGGTGTCTTATGCTGAGCCAGTAGTTGTGAATCATGGTCTGATAAGCTGAACCAGTGGTTGTGACTCATGGTGTCTTATGCTGAGCTAGTAATTGTGAATCATGATGTGTTAAACTGAGCCAGTGGTTGTGACTCATGGTGTGTTATGCTGAGCCAGTGGTTGTGAATCATGGTGTGTTATGCTGAGCCATTGGTTGTGAATCATGGTGTCTTATGCTGAGCCATTGGTAGTGACTCATGGTGTGCTATGTTGAGCCAGTGGATGTGACTCATGGTGTGTTATGCTGAGCCAATGGTTGTGACTCATGGTGAGGTGTGTTGAGTCAGTGGTTATGACTCATGGTGTGTTATGCTGAGTCATTTTTTTTTCAATCATGGTGTGTTATGCTGAGTCAGTGGTTGTGAATTACGTGTTATGCCGAGACAGTGGTTGTGACTCATGGTGTGTTATGCTGAGCCAGTGGATGTGACTATTGGTGTGTTATGCTGAGCCAGTTGTTGTAATATTGTGCTGAGCCACTGGTTTTGAATCATGCTATGTTATGCTGAGTCAGTGGTTGTGAATCATGGTCTGATTAGCTGAACCAGTGGCTGTGACTCATGGTGTCTTATGCTGAGCCAGTAGTTGTGAATCATGGTCTGATAAGCTGAACCAGTGGTTGTGACTCATGGTGTCTTATGCTGAGCCAGTGGTTGTGAATCATGATGTGTTATGCTGAGCCAGTGGTTGTGACTCATGGTGAGTTATGCTGAGCCAGTAGTTGTGAATCATGGTATGTTAAACTGAGCTAGTGGTTGTGACTCATGTTGTCTTATGCTGAGCCAGTGGTTATGAATCATGGTGTCTTATGCTGAGTCAGTGGTTGTGACTCTTGGTGAACTATGCTGAGCCAGTGGCTGTGAAGCATGGTGTCTTATGATGAGTCAGTGGTTGTGACTCTTGGTGAACTATGCTGAGCCAGTGGTTGTGAAGCATGGTGTCTTATGCTGAGCCAGGGGTTGTGAATCATGATGTATTATGCTGTGCCAGTGGTTGTGACTCATGGTGAGTTATGCTGAGGCAGTAGTTGTGAATCATGGTATGTTAAACTGAGCCAGTGGTTGTGACTCATGGTGTCTTATGCTGAGCCAGTAGTTGTGACTCATAGTGTGTTATTCTGAGCCGTGACCCATGGTGTGTTCTGATGGGCCAGTGGTTGTGACCCATGGTGTGTTCTGATGAGCCAGTTGTTGTTAATCATAGTGAGTTATGCAGAGCCACTGGTTGTGACTCATGGTGTGTTATGCTGAGCCAGTTGTTGTGAATCATGGTGTATTATGCTGAGCCAGTGGTTGTGAATCATGATGTGTTATGCTTAGCCAATGGTTGTGACTCATGGTGAGTTATGCTGAACCAGTAGTTGTGAATCATGGTGTGCTATTCTGCGTCAGTGGTTGTTAATCATGGTGAGTTATGCTGAGCCAGTGGTTGTGAATCATGGTGTATTATGCTACACCAGTGGTTGTGAATCATGATGTGTTATGCTGAGTCAGTGGTTGTGACTCATGGGGAGTTATGCTGAGCCAGTGGTTGTGACTCATGGTGAGTTATGTGGAGCCAGTGGTTGTGAATAATGATGTCTTATGCTGAGCCAGTGGTTGTTAATCATGGTGTATTATGCTGAGCCACTGGTTGTAAATCATAATATGATATTCTGAACCAGTGGTTGTGACTCATGGTGAGTTATGCTGAGACAGTAGTTGTGAATCATGGTATGTTAAACTGAGCCAGTGGTTGTGACTCATGGTGTCTTATGTTGAGCCAGTAGTTGTGAATCATGGTGTTTTATACTGAGCCAGTGGTTGTGACTCATGGTGAGGTATGTTGAGCCATTTGTCATGACTCATGGTGTGTTATGCTGAGCTAGTGGTTGTGAATCATGGTGTATTTTGCTGAGCCACTGGTTGTGAATCATGATGTGTTATGCTGAGTCAGTGATTGTGACTCATGGTGAGCTATGCTTAACCAGTAGTTGTGAATCATGATGTTTTATGCTGAGCCAGTGGTTGTGACCCATGGTGTGTTCTAATGAGCCAGTTGTTGTGATTCATAGTGAGTCTTGTTGAGCTAGTGGTTGTGATGCATGGTGTGTTATGCTGAGCGAGTGGTTGTGACTCATGGTGTGTTATACTGCACCAGTGGTTATGAATAATGGTGACTTATGCTGAGCCAGCCGTTCTGACTCATGGTGTGTTATGCTGAGCCAGTGGTAGTGAATCATTGTGTATTATGCTGAGCCAGTGGTTTTGAATCATGATGTGTTATGCTGAGCCATTGGTTGTGACTCATGGTGAGTTATGCTGAGCCAGTAGTTGTGAATCATGGTATGTTAAACTGAGCCAGTGGTTGTGACTCATGGTGTCTTATGCTGAGCCAGTGATTGTGAATCATGGTGTGTTATGCTGAGCCACTGGTTGTGACTCTTGGTGTGTTATACTGAGCCAGTTGTTGTGACTCATGGTGTGCTATTCTGCGCCAGTGGTTGTTAATCATGGTGAGTTATGCAGAGCCACTGGTTGTGACTCATGGTGTATTATGCTAAACCAGTGGTTGTGAATCATGATGTGTTATGCTGAGTCAGTGGTTGTGAATCATGATATGTTATTCTGAGCCAGTGGTTGTGACTCATGGTGAGCTATTCTGAGACAGTAGTTGTGAATCATGGTATATTAAACTGAGCCAGTGGTTGTGACTCATGGTGTCTTATGTTGAGCCAGTAGATGAGAATCATTGTGTGTTATGCTGAGCCAGTGGTTGTGACTCATGGTGTGTTATGCTGATCCAGTGGATGTGTCTCATGGTGTGTTATGATGAGCCATTGGCTGTGATTCATGGTGAGGTATGTTGAGCCAGTGGTCATGACTCATGGTGTGTTATGCTGAGCTAGTGGTTGTGAATCATGGTGTATTTTGCTGAGCTACTGGTTGTGAATCATGATGTGTTTTGCTGAGTCAGTGGTTGTGACTCATGGTGAGTTATGCTGAGCCAGTAGTTGTGAATTATGGTCTGTTAAACTGAGCAAGTGGTTGGGACTCATGGTGTCTTATGCTGTGCCAGTAGTTGTGAATCATGATGTGTTATGCTTAGCCAGTGGTTGTGATTCATGATGTTTTATGCTAAGCCAGTGGTTGTGACCCATGGTGTGTTATAATGAGCCAGTTGTTGTGAATCATAGTGAGTCTTGTTGAGCCAGGGGTTGTGACTCATGGTGTGTTATGCTGAGCGAGTGGTTGTGAATAATGGTGAGTTATGCTGAGCCAGCCGTTATGACTCATGGTGTATTATGCTGAGCCAGTGGTAGTGAATCATGGTGTATTATGCTGAGCCAGTGGTTGTGAATCATGATGTATTATGCTGAGCCAGTGGTTGTGACTCATGGTGAATTATGCTGAGCCAGTAGTTGTGACTCATGGTATGTTAAACTGAGCCAGTAGTTGTTACTCATGGTGTCTTATACTGAGCCAGTGATTGTGAATCATGGTGTGTTATGCTGAGCCGGTGGTGACTCATGGTGAGCTATGCTGAGCCAGTGATTGTGAATCATGGTGTCTTATGCTGAGCCAGTTGTGACTCATGTTGAACTAATCAGAGCAAGTGGTTGTGAATCATGGTGTCTTATGATGAGCCAGTGGTTGTGAATCATGATGTCTTATGCTGAGTCAGTGGTTGTTAATCATGGTGTATTATGCTGAGCCACTGGTTTTTAATCATGATGTGTTATTCTGTGCCAGTGGTTGTGACTCATGGTGTCTTATGCTGAGCCAGTAGTTGTGAATCATGGTCTGATAAGCTGAACCAGTGGTTGTGACTCATGGTGTCTTATGCTGAGCTAGTAATTGTGAATCATGATGTGTTAAACTGAGCCAGTGGTTGTGACTCATGGTGTGTTATGCTGAGCCAGTGGTTGTGAATCATGGTGTGTTATGCTGAGCCAGTGGTTGTGAATCATGGTGTCTTATGCTGAGCCATTGGTAGTGACTCATGGTGTGCTATGTTGAGCCAGTGGATGTGACTCATGGTGTGTTATGCTGAGCCAATGGCTGTGACTCATGGTGAGGTGTGTTGAGTCAGTGGTTATGACTCATGTTGTGTTATGCTGAGTCATTTTTTTTTCAATCATGGTGTGTTATGCTGAGTCAGTGGTTGTGAATTACGTGTTATGCTGAGACAGTGGTTGTGACTCATGGTGTGTTATGCTGAGCCAGTGGATGTGACTAATGGTGTGTTATGCTGAGCCAGTGGTTGTGACTCATGGTGAGGTATGTTGAGCCAGTTGTTATGACTCATGGTGTGTTATGCTGAGCCAGTGGTTGTGACTCATGGTGACTTATGCTGATCCAGTAGTTGTGAATCATGGTCTGTTAAGCTGAGCCAGTGGTTGTGACTCATGGTGTCTTATCTTGAGCCAGTAGTTGTGAATCATGGTCTGTTAAGCTGAGCCAGTGGTTGTGACTCATGGTATCTTATGTTGAGCCAGTAGTTGTGAATCATGGTGTGTTATGCTGAGTCAGTGGTTGTGAATCATGTGTTATGCTGAGCCAGTGGCTGTGACTCATGGTATGTTATGCTGAGCCAGTGGATGTGTCTCATGGTGTGTTATGCTGAGCTAGTGGTTGTGAATCATGGTGTATTTTGCTGAGTCACTGGTTGTGAATCATGATGTTTTATGCTGAGTCAGTGGTTGTGAATCATGGTGAGTTATGCTGAACCAGTAGTTGTGAACCATGATCTGTTAAACTGAGCCAGTGGTTGTGACTCATGGTGTCTTATGTTGAGCCAGTAGTTGTGAATCATGGTGTGTTATGCTGAGTCAGTGGTTGTGAATCATGTGTTATGCTGAGCCAGTGGTTGTGACTCATGGTATGCTATGCTGAGCCAGTGGATGTGTCTCATGGTGTGTTATGCTGAGCCAGTGGTTGTAACTCATGGTGAGGTATGTTGAGCCAGTGGTCATGACTCATGGTGTGTTATGCTGAGCTAGTGGTTGTGAATCATGGTGAGTTATGCTGAGCCAGTAGTTGTGAATCATCGTATGTTAAACTGAGCCAGTAGTTGTGACTCATGGGGTGTTATGCTGAGCCAGTGATTGTGAATCATGGTGTGTTATGCTGACCCGGTGGTGACTCATGGTGAGCTATGCTGAGCCAGTGATTGTGAATCATGGTGTATTATGCTGAGCCAGTGGTGACTCATGGTGAACTATGCAGAGCCAGTGGTTGTGAATCATGGTGTCTTATGCTGAGCCTGTGGTTGTAAATCATGATGTCTTATGCTGAGCCACTGGTTGTGAATCATGATGTGTTATTCTGAGTCAGTGGTTGTGACTCATTGTGAGCTATGCTGATGCAGTAGTTGTGAATCATGGTCTGTTAAGCTGAGCCAGTGGTTGTGACTCATGGTGTCTTATGCTGAGCCAGTAGTTGTGAATCATGGTCTGATAAGCTGAACCAGTGGTTGTGACTCATGGTGTCTTATGCTGAGCCAGGGGTTGTGAATCATGGTGTGTTAAGCTGATCCAGTGGTTGTGACTCATGGTGAGTTATGCTGAGCCAATAGTGGTGAATCATGGTATGTTAAACAGAGCCAGTAGTTGTGACTCATGGGGTCTTATGCTGAGCCAGTGATTGTGAATCATGGTGTGTTTTGCTGAGCCGATGGTGACTCATGGTGAGCTATGCTGAGCCAGTGATTGTGAATCATGGTGTATTATGCTGAGCCAGTGGTGACTCATGGTGAACTATGCAGAGCCAGTGGTTGTGAATCATGGTGTCTTATGCTGAGCCAGTGGTTGTAAATCATGATGTCTTATGCTGAGCCACTGGTTGTGAATCATGATGTGTTATTCTGAGTCAGTGGTTGTGACTCATTGTGAGTTATGCTGATGCAGTAGTTGTGAATCATGGTCTGTTAAGCTGAGCCAGTGGTTGTGACTCATGGTGTCTTATGCTGAGCCAGTAGTTGTGAATCATGGTCTGATAAGCTGCACCAGTGGTTGTGACTCATGGTGTCTTATGCTGAGCCAGGGGTTGTGAATCATGGTGTGTTAAGCTGATCCAGTGGTTGTGACTCATGGTGAGTTATGCTGAGCCAGTAGTTGTGAATCATGGTATGTTAAACTGAGCCAGTAGTTGTGACTCATGGGGTCTTATGCTGAGCCAGTGATTGTGAATCATGGTGTGTTATGCTGAGCCGATGGTGACTCATGGTGAGCTATGCTGAGCCAGTGATTGTGAATCATGGTGTATTATGCTGAGCCAGTGGTGACTCATGGTGCACTATGCAGAGCCAGTGGTTGTGAATCATGGTGTCTTATGCTGAGCCAGTGGTTGTGAATCATGATGTCTTATGCTGAGCCACTGGTTGTGAATCATGATGTGTTATTCTGAGTCAGTGGTTGTGACTCATTGTGAGTTATGCTGATGCAGTAGTTGTGAATCATGGTCTGTTAAGCTGGGCCAGTGGTTGTGACTCATGGTGTCTTATGCTGAGCCAGTAGTTGTGAATCATGGTCTGATAAGCTGAACCAGTGGTTGTGACTCATGGAGTCTTATGCTGAGCCAGTAATTGTGAATCATGATGTGTTATGCTGAGCCAATGGTTGTGACTCATGGTGAGTTATGCTGACCCAGTAATTGTGAATCATGGTATGTTAAGCTGAGCCAGTGGTTGTGACTCATGGTGTCTAATGCTGAGCCAGTGGTTGTGAATCATGGTGTGTTATGCTGAGCCAGTGGTTGTGAATCATGGTGTCTTATGCTGAGCCAGTGGTAGTGACTCATGGTGTGCTATGTTGAGCCAGTGGATGTGACTAATGGTGTATTATGCTGAGCCAGTGGTTGTGACTCATGGTGAGGTATGTTCAGCCAGTTGTTATGACTCATGGTGTGTTATGCTGAGCCAGTGGTTGTGAATCATGGGGTATTGTGCTGAGCCACTGGTTTTGGATCATGCTATGTTATGCTGAGTCAGTGGTTGTGACTCATGGTGAATTATGCTGATCCAGTAGTTGGGAATCATGGTCTGATAAGCTGAACCAGTGGTTGTGACTCATGGTATCTTATGCTGAGCCAGTGGTTGTTAATCATGATGTGTTACGCTGAGCCAGTGGTTATGACTCATGGTGAGTTATGCTGAGCCAGTAGTTGTGAATCATGGTATGTTAAACTGAGCCAGTGGTTGTGACTCATGGTGTCTTATGTTGATCCAGTAGTTGTGAATTATGGTGTGTTATGCTTAGTCAGTGGTTGTGAATCATGAGTTATGCCGAGCCAGTGGTTGTGACTCATGGTGTGTTATGCTGAGCCAGTGGATGTGTCTCATGGTGTGTTATGCTGAGCCAGTGGTTGTGACTCATGGTGAGGTATGTTGAGCCAGTGGTCATGACTCATGGTGTGTTATGCTGAGCTAGTGGTTGTGAATCATGGTGTATTTTGCTGAGCCACTGGTTGTGAATCATGATGTGTTATGCTGAGTCAGTGGTTGTGACTCATGGGGTCTTATGCTGAGCCAGTGATTGTGAATCATGGTGTGTTATGCTGAGCCGGTGGTGACTCATGGTGAGCTATGCTGAGCCAATGATTGTGAATCATGGTGTATTATGCTGAGCCAGAGGTGACTCATGGTGAACTATGCAGAGCCAATGGTTGTGAATCATGGCGTCTTATGCTGAGCCAGTGGTTGTGAATCATGATGTCTTATGCTGAGCCACTGGTTGTGAATCATGATGTGTTATTCTGAGTCAGTGGTTGTGACTCATTGTGAGTTATGCTGATGCAGTAGTTGTGAATCATGGTCTGTTAAGCTGAGCCAGTGGTTGTGACTCATGGTGTCTTATGCTGAGCCAGTAGTTGTGAATCATGGTCTGATAAGCTGAACCAGTGGTTGTGACTCATGGTGTCTTATGCTGAGCCAGTGGTTGTGAATCATGGTGTGTTAAGATGAGCCAGTGGTTGTGACTCATGGTGAGTTATGCTGAGCCAGTAGTTGTGAATCATGGTATGTTAAACTGAGCCAGTAGTTGTGACTCATGGGGTCTTATGCTGAGCCAGTGATTGTGAATCATGGTGTGTTATGCTGAGCCGGTGGTGACTCATCGTGAGCTATGCTGAGCCAGTGATTGTGAATCATGGTGTATTATGCTGAGCCAGTGGTGACTCATGGTGAACTATGCAGCGCCAGTGGTTGTGAATCATGGTGTCTTATGCTGAGCCAGTGGTTGTGAATCATGATGTCTGATGCTGAGCCACTGGTTGTGAATCATGATGTGTTATTCTGAGTCAGTGGTTGTGACTCATTGAGAGTTATGCTGATGCAGTAGTTGTGAATCATGGTCTGTTAAGCTGAGCCAGTGGTTGTGACTCGTGGTGTCTTATGCTGCGCCAGTAGCTGTGAATCATGGTCCGATAAGCTGAACCAGTGGTTGTGACTCATGGTGTCTTATGCTGAGCCAGTGGTTGTGAATCATGGTGCGTTAAGCTGAGCCAGTGGTTGTGACTCATGATGCCTTATGTTGAGCCAGTGGTTGTGAATCATGGTCTGATAAGCTGAACCAGTAGTTGTGACTCATGGAGTCTTATGCTGAGCCAGTAATTGTGAATCATGATGTGTTATGCTGAGCCAATGGTTGTGACTCATGGTGAGTTATGCTGACCCAGTAATTGTGAATTATGGTATGTTAAGCTGAACCAGTGGTTTTGACTCATGGTGTCTTATGCTGAGCCAGTAGTTGTGAATCATGGTGTGTTATGCTGAGCCAGAGGTTGTGAATCATGGTGTGTTATGCTGAGCAAGTGGTAGTGACTCATGGTGTGCTATGTTGAGCCAGTGGATGTGACTCATGGTGTGTTATGCTGAGCCAATGGTTGTGACTCATGGTGAGGTATGTTGAGTCAGTGATTATGACCCATGGTGTGTTATGCTGAGCCAGTTTTTTTCAATCATGGTGTGTTATGCTGAGTCAGTGGTTGTGAATTACGTGTTATGCTGAGCCAGTGGTTGTGATTCATGGTGTGTTATGCTGAGCCACTGGATGTGACTAATGGTGTGTTATGCTGAGCCAGTGGTTGTGACTCATGGTGAGGTATGTTGAGCCAGTTGTTATGACTCATGCTATGTTATGCTGAGTCAGTAGTTGTGACTCATGGTGAGTTATGCTGATCCAGTAGTTGTGAATCATGGTCTGATAAACTGAACCAGTGGTTGTGACTCATGGTGTCTTATGCTGAGCCAGTGGTTGTTAATCATGATGTGTTACGCTGAGCCAGTGGTTATGACTCATGGTGAGTTATGCTGAGCCAGTAGTTGTGAATCATGGTATATTAAACTGAGCCAGTGGTTGTGACTCATGGTGTCTTATGTTGATCCAGTAGTTGTGAATCATGGTGTGTTATGCCGAGTCAGTGGTTGTGAATCATGAGTTATGCCGAGCCAGTGGTTGTGACTCATGGTGTGTTATGCTGAGCCAGTGGATGTGTCTCATAGTGTGTTATGCTGAGCCAGTGGTTGTGCCTCATGGTGAGGTATGTTGAGCCAGTGGTCATGACTCATGGTGTGTTATGCTGAGCTAGTGGTTGTGAACCATGGTGTATTTTCTGAGCCACTGGTTGTGAATCATGATGTGTTATGCTGAGTCAGTGGTTGTGACTCATGGTGAGTTATGCTGAGCCAGTAGTTGTGAACCATGGTCTGTTAAATTGAGCCAGTGTTTGGGACTCATGGTGTCTTATGCTGTGCCAGTAGTTGTGAATCATGATGTGTTATGCTGAGCGAGTGGTTGTGACTCATGGTGTGTTATACTTCGCAAGTGGTTGTGAATAATGGTGAGTTATGCTGAGCCAGCCGTTCTGACTCATGGTGTGTTATGTTGAGCCAGTGGTAGTGAATCATGGTGTATTATGCTGGGCCAGTGGTTGTGAATCATGATGTGTTATGCTGAGCCAGTGGTTGTGACCCATGGTGAGTTATGCTGAGCCAGTAGTTGTGAATCATGGTACTGAGCCAGTAGTTGTGACTCATGGTGTCTTATGCTGAGCCAGTGATTGTGAATCATGGTGTGTTATGCTGAGCCGGTGGTGACTCATGGTGAGTTATGCTGAGCCAGTGATTGTGAATCATGGTGTCTTATGCTGAGCCAGTGGTGACTCATGGTGAACTATGCAGAGCCAGTGGTTGTGAATCATGGTGTCTTATGCTGAGCCAGTGGTTGTGAATCATGATGTCTTATGCTGAGCCAGTGGTTGTTAATCATTGTGTATTACCGTGAGCCACTGGTTGTGAATCATGATGTGTTATTCTGAGTCTGTGGTTGTGACTCATTGTGAGCTATGCTGATGCAGTAGTTGTGAATCATGGTCTGTTCAGCTGAGCCAGTGGTTGTGACTCATGGTGTCTTATGCTGAGCCAGTAGTTGTGAATCATGGTCTGATAAGCTGAACCAGTGGTTGTGACTCATGGTGTCTTATGCTGACCCAGTAATTGTGAATCATGATGTGTTATGCTGAGCCATTGGTTGTGACTCATGGTGAGTTATGCTGAGCCAGTAATTGTGAATCATGGTATGTTAAACTGAGCCAGTGGTTGTGACTCATGGTGTCTTATGCTGAGCCAGTGGTTGTGAATCATGGTGTGTTATGCTGAGCCAGTGGTTGTGAATCATGGTGTCTTATGCTGAGCCAGTGGTAGTGACTCATGGTGTGCTATGTTGAGCCAGTGGATGTGACTCATGGTATGTTATGCTGAGCCAATGGTTGTGACTCATGGTGAGGTATGTTGCGTTAGTGGTTATGACTCATGGTGTGTTATGCTGTGCCAGTTTTTTTCAATCATGGTGTGCTATGCTGAGTCAGTGGTTGTGAATTACGTGTTATGCTGAGCCAGTGGTTGTGACTAATGGTGTGTTATGTTGAGCCAGTTGTTATGACTCATGGTGTGTTATGCTGAGCCAGTGGTTGTGACTCATGGTGTATTGTGCTGAGCCACTGGTTTTGAATCATGCTATGTTATGCTGAGTCAGTGGTTGTGACTCATGGTGAGTTATGCTGATCTAGTAGTTGTGAATCATGGTCTGTTAAGCTGAGCCAGTGATTGTGACTCATGGTGTCTTATGCTGAGCCAGTCGTTGTGAATCATGATGTGTTATGATGAGCCAGTGGTTGTGATTCATGATGTTTTATGCTGAGCCAGTGGTTGTGACCCATGGTGTGTTCTAATGAGTCAGTTGTTGTGAATCATAGTGAGTCTTGTTGAGCCACTGGTTGTGAGGCATGGTGTGTTATGCTGAGCGAGTGGTTGTGACTCATGGTGTGTTATACTGCGCCAGTGGTTGTAAATAATGGTGAGTTATGCTAAACCAGTGGTTGTGACTAATGGTGTGTTCTGTTGAGCCAGTTGTTATGACTCATGGTGTGTTATGCTGAGCCAGTGGTTGTGACTCATGGTGTATTGTGCTGAGCCACTGGTTTTGAATCATGCTATGTTATGCTGAGTCAGTGGTTGTGACTCATGGTGAGTTATGCTGATCTAGTAGTTGTGAATCATGGTCTGTTAAGCTGAGCCAGTGATTGTGAATCACGGTGTCTTATGCTGAGCCAGTGGTTGTGAACCATGATGTGTTATGCTGAGCCAGTGGTTATGAGTCATGGTGAGCTATGCTGAGCCAGTAGTTGTGAATCATGGTATGTTAAACTGAGCCAGTGGTTGTGATTCATGGTGTCTTATGTTGAGCCAGTAGTTGTGAATCATGGTGTGTTATGCTGAGTCAGTGGTTGTGAATCATGTGTTATGCTGAGCCAGTGGTTGTGAATCATGATGTGTTATGGTGAGTCAGTGGTTGTGACTACTGGTGTGTTATGCTGAGCCAGTGGTTGTGACTCATGGTGAGGTATGTTGAGCCAGTTGTTATGACTCATGGTGTGTTATGCTGAGCCAGTGGTTGTGAATCATGGTGTATTGTGCTGAGCCATTGGTTTTGAATCATTCTATGTTATGCTGAGTCAGTGGTTGTGACTCATGGTGAGTTATGCTGAGCCAGTGGTTGTGACTCATGGTGTCTTATGTTGAGCCAGTAGTTGTTAATCATTGTGTGTTATGCTGAGTCAGTGGTTGTGAATAATGTGTTATGCTGAGCCAGTGGTTGTGACTCATGGTGTGTTATCCTGAGCCAGTGGATGTGTCTCATGTTGTGCTATGCTGAGCCAGTGGTTAGGACTCATGGTGAGGTATGTTGCGCCAGTGGTCATGACTCATGGTGTGTTATGCTGAGCTAGTGGTTGTGAATCATGGTGTATTTTCCTGAGCCACTGGTTGTGAATCATGATATGTTATGCTGAGTCAGTGGTTGTGAATCATGGTCTGATAAGCTGAATCAGTGATTGTGACTCACGGTGTCTTATGTTGAGCCAGTGGTTGTGAACCATGATGTGTTATGCTGAGCCAGTGGTTATGACTCATGGTGAGTTATGCTGAGCCAGTAGTTGTGAATCATGGTATGTAAAACTGAGCCAGTGGTTGTGACTCATGGTGTCTTATGTTGAGCCAGTAGTTGTGAATCATGGTGTGTTATGCTGAGTCAGTGGTTGTGAATCATGTGTTATGCTAAGCCAGTGGTTGTGACTCATGGTGTGTTATGCTGAGCCAGTGGATGTGTCTCATGGTGTGTTATGCTGACCCAGTGGTTGTGACTCATGTCGAGGTATGTTGAGCCAGTGGTCATGACTCATGGTGTGTTATGCTGTGCTAGTGGTTGTGAATCATGGTGTATTTTGCTGAGCCACTGGTTGTGAATCATGATGTGTTATGGTGAGTCAGTGGTTGTGACTAATGGTGTGTTATGCTGAGCCAGTGGTTGTGACTCATGGTGAGGTATGTTGAGCCAGTTGTTATGACTCATGGTGTGTTATGCTGAGCAAGTGGTTGTGAATCATGGTGTATTGTGCTGAGCAACTGGTTTTGAATCATGCTATGTTATGCTGAGTCAGTGGTTGTGACTCATGGTGAGCTATGCTGATCCAGTAGTTGTGAATCATGGTCTGTTAAGCTGAGCCAGTGATTGTGACTCATGGTGTCTTATGCTGAGCCAGTAGTTGTGAATAATGGTCTGATAAGCTGAACCAGTGGTTGTGACTCACGGTGTCTTATGCTGAGCCAGTGGTTGTGAACCATGATGTGTTATGCTGAGCCAGTGGTTATAACTCATGGTGAGTTATGCTGAGCCAGTAGTTGTGAATCATGGTATGTTAAACTGAGCCAGTGGTTGTGACTCATGGTGTCTTAGGTTGAGCCAGTAGTTGTGAATCATGGTGTGTTATGCTGAGTTAGTGGCTGTGAATCATGTGTTATGCTGAGCCAGTGGCTGTGACTCATGGTGTGTTTTCCTGAGCCAGTGGATGTGTCTCATGGTGTGTTATGCTGAGCCAGTGGTTGTGACTCATGGTGTGTTATGCTGAGCCAGTGGATGTGTCTCATGGTGTGCTATGCTGAGCCAGTGGTTGTGACTCATGGTGAGGTATGTTGAGCCAGTGGTCATTACTCATGGTGTGTTATGCTGAGCCAGTGGTTGTGAATCATGGTGTATTTTGCTGAGCGACTGGTTGTGAATCATGATGTGTTATGCTGAGTCAGTGGTTGTGACTCATGGTGAGTTATGCTGAGCCAGTAGTTGTGAACCATGGTCTGTTAAACTGAGCCAGTGGTTGGGACTCATGGTGTCTTATGCTGTGCCAGTAGTTGTGAATCATGATGTGTTATGCTGAGCGAGTGGTTGTTACTCATGGTGTGTTATACTGCACCAGTGGTTGTGAATAATGGTAAGTTATGCTGAGCCAGCCGTTCTGACTCATGGTGTGTTATGCTGAGGCAGTGGTAGTGAATCATGGTGTATTATGCTTAGCCAGTGGTTGTGAATCATGATGTGTTATGCTGAGCCAGTGGTTGTGACCCATGGTGAGTTATTCTGAGCCAGTAGTTGTGAATCATGGTATGTTAAACTGAGCCAGTAGTTGTGACTCATGGTGTCTTATGCTGAGCCAGTGATTGTGAATCATGGTGTGTTATGCTGAGCCGGTGGTGACTCATGGTGAGCTATGCTGAGCCAGTGATTGTGAATCATGGTGTCTTATGCTGAGCCAGTGGTGACTCATGGTGAACTATGCAGAGCCAGTGGTTGTGAATCATGGTGTCTTATGCTGAGTCAGTGGTTGTGAATCATTATGTCTTATGCTGAGCCAGTGATTGTGAATCATGGTGTGTTATGCTGAGCCAGTGGTTGTGACTCATGGTGAGTTATGTTGAGCCAGTAATTGTGAATCATGGTGTGCTATGCTGTGCGAGTAGTTGTGAATCATGATGTGTTATGCTGAGCGAGTGGTTGTGACTCATGGTGTGTTATACTGCACCAATGGTTGTGAATAATGGTGAGTTATGCTGAGACAGCCGTTCTGACTCATGGTGTGTTATGCTGAGGCAGTGGTAGTGAATCATGGTGTATTATGCTGAGCCACTGGCTTTGAATCATGCTATGTTATGCTGAGTCAGTGGTTGTGACTCATGGTGAGTTATGCTGATCCAGTAGTTGTGAATCATGGTCTGTTAAGCTGAGCCAGTGATTGTGACTCATGGTGTGTTATGCTGAGTCAGTAGTTGTGAATCATGGTCTGATAAGCTGAATCAGTGATTGTGACTCACGGTGTCTTATGTTGAGCCAGTGGTTGTGAACCATGATGTGTTATGCTGAGCCAGTGGTTATGACTCATGGTGAGTTATGCTGAGCCAGTAGTTGTGAATCATGGTATGCTAAACTGAGCCAGTGGTTGTGACTAATGGTGTGTTATGCTGAGCCAGTGGTTGTGACTCATGGTGAGGTATGTTGAGCCAGTTGTTATGACTTATGGTGTGTTATGCTGAGCAAGTGGTTGTGAATCATGGTGTATTGTGCTGAGCAACTGGTTTTGAATCATGCTATGTTATGCTGAGTCAGTGGTTGTGACTCATGGTGAGTTATGCTGATCCAGTAGTTGTGAATCATGGTCTGTTAAGCTGAGCCAGTGATTGTGACTCATGGTGTCTTATGCTGAGCCAGTAGTTGTGAATAATGGTCTGATAAGCTGAACCAGTGGTTGTGACTCACGGTGTCTTATGCTGAGCGAGTGGTTGTGAACCATGATGTGTTATGCAGAGCCAGTGGTTATGACTCATGGTGAGTTATGCTGAGCCAGTAGTTGTGAATCATGGTATGTTAAACTGAGCCAGTGGTTGTGACTCATGGTGTCTTAGGTTGAGCCAGTAGTTGTGAATCATGGTGTGTTATGCTGAGTTAGTGGTTGTAAATCATGTGTTATGCTGAGCCAGTGGTTGTGACTCATGGTGTGTTATCCTGAGCCAGTGGATGTGTCTCATGGTGTGTTATGCTGAGCCAGTGGTTGGGACTCATGGTGTGTTATGCTGAGCCAGTGGATGTGTCTCATGGTGTGCTATGCTGAGCCAGTGGTTGTAACTCATGGTGAGGTATGTTGAGCCAGTGGTCATGACTCATGGTGTGTTATGCTGAGCCAGTGGTTGTGAATCATGGTGTATTTTGCTGAGCGACTGGTTGTCAATTATGATGTGTTATGCTGAGTCAGTGGTTGTGACTCATGGTGAGTTATGCTGAGCCAGTAGTTGTGAACCATGGTCTGTTAAACTGAGCCAGTGGTTGGGACTCATGGTGTCTTATGCTGTGCCAGTAGTTGTGAATCATGATGTGTTATGCTGAGCGAGTGGTTGTGAATAATGGTGAGTTATGCTGAGCCAGCCGTTCTGACTCATGGTGTGTTATGCTGAGGCAGTGGTAGTGAATCATGGTGTATTATGCTGAGCCAGTGGTTGTGAATCATGATGTGTTATGCTGAGCAAGTGGTTGTGACCCATGGTGAGTTATGCTGAGCCAGTAGTTGTGAATCATGGTATGTTAAACTGAGCCAGTAGTTGTGACTCATGGTGTCTTATGCTGAGCCAGTGATTGTGAATCATGGTGTGCTATGCTGAGCCGGTGGTGACTCATGGTGAGCTATGATGAGCCAGTGATTGTGAATCATGGTGTCTTATGCTGAGCCAGTGGTGACTCATGGTGAACTATGCAGAGCCAGTGGTTGTGAATCATGGTGTCTTATGCTGAGCCAGTGGTTGTGACTCACGGTGTCTTATGCTGAGCCAGTGGTTGTGAACCATGATGTGTTATGCTGAGCCAGTGGTTATGACTCATGGGTAAAACTGAGCCAGTGGTTGTGACTCATGGTGTCTTATGTTGAGCCAGTAGTTGTGAATCATGGTGTGTTATGCTGAGTCAGTGGTTGTGAATCATGTGTTATGCTGAGCCAGTGGTTGTGACTAATGGTGTGTTATGCTGAGCCAGTGGTTGTGACTCATGGTGAGGTATGTTGAGCCAGTTGTTATAACTCATGGTGTGTTATGCTGAGCAAGTGGTTGTGAATCATGGTGTATTGTGCTGAGCCACTGGTTTTGAATCATGCTATTTTATGCTGAGTCAGTGGTTGTGACTCATGGTGAGTTATGCTGATCCAGTAGTTGTGAATCATGGTCTGTTAAGCTGAGCCAGTGATTGTGACTCATGGTGTCTTATGCTGAGCCAGTAGTTGTGAATCATGGTCTG
>MJUT01002417.1:266913-281402 GCA_002080005.1 Gigantidas platifrons
TGAGTCAGTGGTTGTGACTCATGGTGAGTTATGCTGAGCCAGTAGTTGTGAACCATGGTCTGTTAAACTGAGCCAGTGGTTGGGACTCATGGTGTCTTATGCTGTGCCAGTAGTTGTGAATCAAGGTGTGTTATGCTGAGCCGGTGGTGACTCATGGTGAGCTATGCTGAGCCAGTGATTGTGAATGATGGTGTCTTATGCTGAGCCAGTGGTGACTCATGGTGAACTATGCAGAGCCAGTGGTTGTGAATCATGGTGTCTTATGCTGAGCCAGTGGTTGTGAATCATGATGTCTTATGCTGAACCAGTGATTGTGAATCATGGTGTGTTATGCTGAGCCAGTGGTTGTGACTCATGGTGAGTTATGCTGTGCCAGTAATTGTGAATCATGGTGTGTTATGCTGTGCCAGTAGTTGTGAATCATGATGTGTTATGCTGAGCGAGTGGTTGTGACTCATGGTGTGTTATACTGCACCAGTGGTTGTGAATAATGGTGAGTTATGCTGAGCCAGCCGTTCTGACTCATGGTGTGTTATGCTGAGGCAGTAGTAGTGAATCATGGTGTATTATGCTGAGCCAGTGGTTGTGAATCATGATGTGTTATGCTGAGCCAGTGGTTGTGACCCATGTTGAGTTATGCTGAGCTAGTGGTTGTGAATCATGTTAAACTGAGCCAGTAGTTGTGACTCATGGTGTCTTATGCTGAGCCAGTGATTGTGAATCATGGTGTGTTATGCTGAGGCGGTGGTGACTCATGGTGAGCTATGCTGAGCCAGTGATTGTGAATCATGGTGTCTTATGCTGAGCCAGTGGTGACTCATGGTGAACTATGCAGAGCCAGTGGTTATGAATCATGGTGTCTTATGCTGAGCCAGTGGTTGTGAATCATGATGTCTTATGCTGAGCCAGTGATTGTGAATCATGGTGTGTTATGCTGAGCCAGTGGTTGTGACTCATGGTGAGTTATGCTGAGCCAGTAATTGTGAATCATGGTATGTTAAACTGAGCCAGTGGTTGTGACTCATGGTGTGTTATGCTGAACCAGTGGTAGTGACTCATGGTGTGCTATGTTGAGCCAGTGGATGTGACTCATGGTGTGTTATGCTGAGCTAATTGTTGTGACTCATGGTGAGGTATGTTGAGTCAGTGATTGTGACTCATGGTGTGTTATGCTGAGCCAGTGGTTGTGACTCATGGTGTGCTATGCTGAGCCAGTGGTTGTGAATCATGGTGTATTGTGCTGAGCCACTGGTTTTGAATCATGCTATGCTATGCTGAGGAATTGGTTGTGACTCATGGTGTGTTATGCTGAGCCAGTGGATGTGACTAATGGTGTGTTATGCTGAGCCAGTGGTTGTGACTCATGGTGAGGTATGTTGAGCCAGTTGTTATGACTCATGGTGTGTTATGCTGAGCCAGTGGTTGTGAATCATGGTGTCTTATGCTGAACCAGTGGTAGTGACTCATGGTGTGCTAGGTTGAGCCAGTGGATGTGACTCATGGTGTGTTATGCTGAGCCAATTGTTGTGACTCATGGTGAGGTATGTTGAGTCAGTGGTTATGACTCATGGTGTGTTATGCTGAGCCAATTTTTTTCAAACATGGTGTGTTATGCTGAGTCAGTGGTTGTGAATTACGTGTTATGCTGAGAGAGTGGTTGTGACTCATGGTGTGTTATGCTGAGCCAGTGGATGTGACTATTGGTGTGTTATGCTGAGCCAGTGGTTGTGACTCATGGTGAGGTATGTTGAGCCAGTTGTTATGACTCATGGTGTGTTGTGCTGAGCCAGTGGTTGTGAATCATGGTGTATTGTGCTGAGCCACTGGTTTTGAATCATGCTATGCTATGCTGAGTCAGTGGTTGTGACTCATGGGGAGTTATGCTGATCCAGTAATTGTGAATCATGGTCTGTTAAGCTGAGCCAGTGATTGTGACTCATGGTGTCTTATGCTGAGCCAGTAGTTTTGAATCATGGTCTGATAAGCTGAACCAGTGGTTGTGACTCACGGTGTCTTATGCTGAGCCAGTGGTTGTGAACCATGATGTGTTATGCTGAGCCAGTGGTTATGACTCATGGTGAGTTAAGCTGAGCCAGAAGTTGTGAATCATGGTATGTTAAACTGAGCCAGTGGTTGTGACTCATGGTGTCTATTCTGAGCCAGTGATGACTCATGGTGAGTTATGCTGAGCCAGTGGTTGTGAATCATGATGTGTTATGCTGAGCCAGTGGTTGTGACTCATGGTGAGGTATGCTGAGCCAATAGTTGTGAATCATGGTATGTTAAACTGAGCCAGTGGTTGTGACTCATGGTGTCTATTCTGAGCCAGTGATGACTCATGGTGAGTTATGCTGAGCCAGTGGTTGTGAATCATGTTGTATTATACTGAACCAGTGGTTGTGAATCATGATGTGTTAAACTAAGCCAGTGGTTGTGACTCATGGTGTCTATTCTGAACCAGTGATGACTCATGGTGAGTTATGCTGAGCCAGTGGTTGTGAATCATGTTGTATTAAGCTGAACCAGTGGTTGTGACTCATGGTGTATTATGCTGAGCCAGTGGTTTTTAATCATGATGTGTCATGCTGAGCCAGTAGTTGTGACTCATGGTAAGTTATGCTGAGCCAGTAGTTGTGAATCATGGTATGTTAAACTGAGCCAGTGGTTGTGAATCATGGTGTCTTATGCTGAGCCAGTAGTTGTGAATCATGGTCTGTTAAGCTGAACCAGTGGTTGTGACTCATGGTGTCTTATTCTGAGCTAGTGGTTGTGAATCATGATGTGCTATGCTGAGCCAGTGGTTGTGACTCATGATGAGTTATGCTGAGCCAGTGGTTGTGAATCATGGTGTGTTAGACTGAGCCAGTGATTGTGACTTATGGTGTCATATGCTGAGCCAGTGGTTGTGAATCATGGTGTCTTATGCTGAGCCTGTGGTGACTCATGGTGAACTATGCTGAGCCAGTAGTTGTGAATTATGATGTCTTATGCTGAGCCAGTGTTTGTGACCCATGTTGAGTTATGCTGAGCTAGTAGTTGTGAATCATGGTATGCTAAACTGAGCCAGTAGTTGTGACTCATGGTGTCTTATGCTGAGCCAGTGATTGTGAATCATGGTGTGTTATGCTGAGGCGGTGGTGAATCATGGTGAGCTATGCTGAGCCAGTGATTGTGAATCATGGTGTCTTATGCTGAGCCAGTGGTGACTCATGGTGAACTATGCAGAGCCAGTGGTTGTGAATCATGGTGTCTTATGCTGAGCCAGTGGTTGTGACTCATGGTGAGGTATGCTGAGCCAATAGTTGTGAATCATGGTATGTTAAACTGAGCCAGTGGTTGTGACTCATGGTGTCTATTCTGAGCCAGTAGTTGTGAATCATGGTCTGTTATGCTGAACCAGTGGTTGTGACTCATGGTGTCTTATTCTGAGCTAGTGGTTGTGAATCATGATGTGCTATGCTGAGCCAGTGGTTGTGACTCATGATGAGTTATGCTGAGCCAGTGGTTGTGAATCATGGTGTGTTAGACTGAGCCAGTGATTGTGACTTATGGTGTCATATGCTGAGCCAGTGGTTGTGAATCATGGTATGTTATGCTGAGCCAGTGGTGACTCATGGAGAGCTATGCTGAGCCAGTGGTTGTGAATCATGGTGTCTTATGCTGAGCCTGTGGTGACTCATGGTGAACTATGCTGAGCCAGTGGTTGTGAATTATGGTGTCTTATGCTGAGCCAGTGGTTGTCAATCATGATGTCTTATGCTGAGCCAGTGGTTGTTAATCATGGTGTATTATGCTGAGCCACTGGTTGTGAATCATGATGTGTTATTTTGAGCCAGTGGTTGTGACTCATGGTGAGTTATACTAAGGCAGTAGTTGTGAATCATGGTATATTAAACTGAGCCAGTGGTTGTGACTCATTGTGTCTTATGCTGAGCCAGTGGTGACTCATGGTAAACTATGCTGGGCCAATGGTTGTGATTCATGATGTATTATGCTGAGCCAATGGTTGTGACTCATGGTGTATTATTCTGAGCCAGTGGTTGTGACCCATGGTGTGTTCTGATGGGCCAGTGGGTGCGACCCATGGTGTGTTCTGATGAGCCAGTTGTTGTGAATCATTGTGAGTTATGCTGAGCCAGTGGTTGTGACTCATGGTGTGCTATACCGCGCCAGTGGTTGTTAATCATGGTGAGTTATGCTGAGCCAGTGGTTGTGAATCATGGTGTTTTATGCTGAGCCAGTGGTTGTGAATCATGATGTGTTATGCTGACCCAGTGGTTGTGACTCATGGTGAGTTATGCTGAGCCAGTAGTTGTGAATCATGGTATGTTAAGCTGAGCCAGTGGTTGTGACTCATGGTCTCTATTCTGAGCCAGTGATGACTCATGGTGAGTTATGCTGAGCCAGTGGTTGTGAATCATGTTGTATATTGCTGAGCCAGTGGTTGTGAATCATTATGTGTTATGCTGAGCCAGTGGTTTTGACTCATGGTCAGTTATGCTGGTCCAGTGGTTGTGACTCATGGTGAATCATGCTGAGCCACTGGTTGTGAATAATGATGTCTTATGCTGAGCCAGTTGTTGTTAATCATGGTGTATTATGCTGAGCCAATTGTTGTGAATCATGATGTGTTATTCTGAGCCAGTGGTTGTGACTCATGGTAAGTTATGCTGAGCCAGTAGTTGTGTATCATGGTCTGTTAAGCTGAACCAGTGTTTGTGACTCATGGTGTCTTATGCTGAGCCAGTGGTTGCGAGTCATGATGTGTTATTCTGAGCCAGTGGTTGTGACTCATGGTAAGTTATGCTGAGCCTGTAGTTGTGAATCATGGTATGTTAAACTGTGCCAGTGGTTGTGAATCATGGTGTCTTATGCTCAGCCAGTAGTTGTGAATCATGGTATGTTAAGCTGAACCAGTGGTTGTGAATTATGGTGTGTTAGACTGAGCCAGTGGTTTTGACTCATGGTGTGCTATACTGCGCCAGTGGTTGTTAATCATGGTGAGTTATGCTGAGCCAGTGGTTGTGAATCATGGTGTTTTATGCTGAGCCAGTGGTTGTGAATCATGATGTGTTATGCTGAGCCAGTGGTTGTGACTCATGGTGAGCTATGCTGACCCAGTGGTTGTGAATCATGGTTTATTATGCTGAGCCAATGGTTGTGAATCATGATGTGTTATGCTGACCCAGTGGTTGTGACTCATGGTGAGCTATGCTGAGCCAGTAGTTGTGAATCATGGTTTGTTAAGCTGAGCCAGTGGTTGTGACTCATGGTCTCTATTCTGAGCCAGTGATGACTCATGGTGAGTTATGCTGAGCCAGTGGTTGTGAATCCTGTTGTATATTGCTGAGCCAGTGGTTGTGAATCATTATGTGTTATGCTGAGCCAGTGGTTTTGACTCATGGTGAGTTATGCTGGTCCGGTGGTTGTGACTCATGGTGAATCATGCTGAGCCACTGGTTGTGAATAATGATGTCTTATGCTGAGCCAGTTGTTGTTAATCATGGTGTATTATGCTGAGCCAATTGTTGTGAATCATGATGTGTTATTCTGAGCCAGTGGTTGTGACTCATGGTAAGTTATGCTGAGCCAGTGGTGACTCATGGTAAGTTATGCTGAGCCAGTAGTTGTGCATCATGGTCTGTTAAGCTGAACCAGTGTTTGTGACTCATGGTGTCTTATGCTTAGCCAGTGGTTGTGAATCATGATGTGTTATTCTGAGCCAGTGGTTGTGACTCATGGTAAGTTATGCTGAGCCAGTAGTTGTGAATCATGGCATGGTAAACTGTGCCAGTGGTTGTGAATCATGGTCTGTTAAGCTGAACCAGTGGTTGTGAAATATGGTGTGTTAGACTGAGCCAGTGGTTTTGACTTATGGTGTCATATGCTGAGCCAGTGGTTGTGAATCATGGTGTGTTATGCTGAGCCAGTGGTGACTCATGGAGAGCTATGTTGGGTCAGTGGTTGTGATTCATGGTGTCCTATGCTGAGCCAGTGGTTGTTACTCATGGTGTTATATGCTGAGCCAGTGATTGTGTCTCATTGTGTGCTATGCTGAGCCAGTAGTTGTGAATCATGGTATGTTAAACTGAGCCAGTGGTTGTGACTCATGGTGTCTTATGTTGAGCCAGTAGTTGTGAATCATGGTGTGTTATGCTGAGTTAGTGGTTGTGAATCATGTGTTATGCTGAACCAGTGGTTGTGACTCATGGTGTGTTATGCTGAGCCAGTGGATGTGTCTCATGGTGTGTTATGCTGATCCAGTGGTTGTGACTCATGGTGAGGTATGTTGAGCCAGTGGTCATGACTCATGGTGTGTTTTGCTGAGCAAATGGTTGTGAATCATGGTGTATTTTGCTGAGCCACTGGTTGTGAATCATGATATGTTATGGTGAGTTAGTGGTTGTGACTCATGGTGAGTTATGCTGAGCAAGTAGTTGTGAACCATGGTCTGTTAAACTGAGCCAGTGGTTGGGAATCATTGTGTCTTATGCTGTGCCAGTAGTTGTGAATCATGATGTGTTATGCTGAGCCAGTGGTTGTGATTCATTATGTTTTATGCTGAGCCAGTGGTTGTGACCCATGGTGTGTTCTAATGAGTCAGTTGTTGTGAATCATAGTGAGTCTTGTTGAGCCAGTGGTTGTGAGGCATGGTGTGTTATGCTGAGCGATTGGTTGTGACTTATGGTGTGTTATACTGCGCCAGTGGTTGTTAATCATGGTGAGTTATGCTAAACCAGTGGTTGTGAATCATGATGTGTTATGCTGAGTCAGTGCTTGTGACTCATGGTGAGTTATGCTGAGCCAGTGGTTGTGAATCATGGTGAGTTATGTGAAGCCAGTGGTTGTGACTCATTGTGTGTTATGTTGAGCCAGTGGTTGTGAATCATGGTGTATTATGCTGGGCCAGTGGTTGTGAATAATGATGTCTTATGCTGAGCCAGTGGTTGTTAATCATGGTGCCTTATGCTGAGCCAGTAGTTGTGAATCATGTTGTATATTGCTGAGCCAGTGGTTGTGAATCATTATGTGTTTTGCTGAGCCAGTGGTTTTGACTCATGGTGAGTTATGCTGGTCCAGTGGTTGTGACTCATGGTGAATCATGCTGAGCCACTGGTTGTGAATAATGCTGTCTTATGCTGAGCCAGTTGTTGTTAATCATGGTGTATTATGCTGAGCCAATTGTTGTGAATCATGATGTGTTATTCTGAGCCAGTGGTTGTGACTCATGGTAAGTTATGCTGAGCCAGTAGTTGTGCATCATGGTCTGTTAAGCTGAACCAGTGGTTGTGACTCATGGTGTCTTATGCTGAGCCAGTGGTTGTGAATCATGATGTGTTATTCTGAGCCAATGGTGGTGACTCATGGTAAGTTATGCTGAGCCAGTAGTTGTGAATCATGGTATGTTAAACTGTGCCAGTGGTTGTGAATCATGGTGTCTTATGCTCATCCAGTAGTTGTGAATCATGGTCTGTTAAGCTGAACCAGTGGTTGTGAATTATGGTGTGTTAGACTGAGCCAGTAGTTTTGACTCATGGTGAGTTATGCTGGTCCAGTGGTTGTGACTCATGGTGAATCATGCTGAGCCACTGGTTGTGAATAATGCTGTCTTATGCTGAGCCAGTTGTTGTTAATCATGGTGTATTATGCTGAGCCAGTAGTTGTGAATCATGATGTGTTATGCTGAGCCAGTGGTTGTGATTCATGATGTTTTATGCTGAGCCAGTGGTTGTGACTCATGGTAAGTTATACTGAGCAAGTAGTTGTGAATCATGGTATGTTAAACTGTGCCAATGGTTGTGAATCATAGTGTCTTATGCTCATCCAGTAGTTGTGAATCATGGTCTGTTAAGCTGAACCAGTGGTTGTGAATTATGGTGTGTTAGACTGAGCCAGTGGTTTTGACTTATGGTGTCATATGCTGAGCCAGTGGTTGTGAATCATGGTGTTTTATGCTGAGCCAGTGGTGACTCATGGAGAGCTATGTTGGGTCAGTGGTTGTGATTCATGGTGTGTTATGCTGAGCCAGTGGTTGTGACTCATGGTGTGTTATGCTGAGCCAGTGATTGTGTCTCATTGTGTGCTATGCTGATCCAGTAGTTGTGAATCATGGTATGTTAAACTGAGCCAGTGGTTGTGACTCATGGTGTCTTATGTTGAGCCAGTAGTTGTGAATCATGGCGTGTTATGCTGAGTCAGTGGTTGTGAATCATGTGTTATGCTGAGCCAGTGGCTGTGACTCATGGTGTGTTATGCCGAGCCAGTGGATGTGTCTCATGGTGTGTTATGCTGAGCCAGTGGTTGTGACTCATGGTGAGGTATGTTGAGCCAGTGGTCATGACTCATGATGTGTTATGCTGAGCTAGTGGTTGTGAATCATGGTGTATTTTGCTGAGCCACTGGTTGTGAATCTTGATATGTTATGGTGAGTCAGTGGTTGTGACTCATGGTGAGTTATGCTGAGCAAGTAGTTGTGAACCTTGGTTTGATAAACTGAGCCAGTGGTTGGGACTCATGGTGTCTTATGCTGTGCCAGTAGTTGTGAATCATGATGTGTTATGCTGAGCCAGTGGTTGTGATTCATGATGTTTTATGCTGAGCCAGTGGTTGTGACCCATGGTGTGTTCTAAAGAGTCAGTTGTTGTGAATCATAGTGAGTCTTGTTGAGCCAGTGGTTGTGAGGCATGGTGTTTTATGCTGAGCGATTGGTTGTGACTTATGGTGTGTTAAACTGCGCCAGTGGTTGTTAATCATGGTGAGTTATGCTAAACCAGTGGTTGTGAATCATGATGTGTTATGCTGAGTCAGTGGTTGTGACTCATGGTGAGTTATGCTGAGCCAGTGGTTGTGACTCATGGTGAGTTATGTGGAGCCAGTGGTTGTGACTCATTGTGTGTTATGCTGAGCCAGTGGTTGTGAATCATGGTGTATTATGCTGAGCCAGTGGTTGTTAATCAGGGTGTCTTATGCTGAGCCAGTGGTGACTCATGTTGAACTATGCTGAGCCAGTGGTTGTGAATCATGGTGTATTATGCTGAGCCAGTGGTTGTGACTCATGGTGAATTATGCTGAGCCAGTAGTTGTGAATCATGGTATGTTAAACTGAGCCAGTGGTTGTGACTCATGATGTCTATTCTGAGCCAGTGGTTGTGAATTATGGTGTGTTATGCTGACCCAGTGGTGACCCATGGTTAACCATGTTGAGCCAGTGGTTGTGATTAATGATGTCTTATGCTGAGCCAGTGGTTGTTAATCATGGTGTATTATGCTGAGCCACTGGTTGTGAATCATGATGTGTTATTCTAAGCCAGTGGTTGTGACTCATGGTAAGTTATGCTGAGGCAGTAGTTGTGAATCATTGTATGTTAAACTGAACCAATGGTTGTGACTCATGATGTCTTATGCTGAGCCAGTAGTTGTGAATCATGGTGTGCTATGTTGAGCCAGTGGTGCCTCATGGTGAGCTATGCTGGGCCAGTGGTTGTGACTCATGGTGTGTTATGCTGAGCCAGTGGTTCTGTCTCATGGTGTATTATTCTGAGCCAGTGGTTGTGACCCATGGTGTGTTCTGATGAGCCAGGGGTTGTGACCCATGGTGTGTTCTGATGAGCCAGTTGTTGTGAATCATAGTGAGTTATTCTGAGCCAGTGGTTGTGACTCATGGTGTGTTATGCTAAGCCAGTGGTTTGTGACTCATGGTGTGCTATACTGCGCCAGTGGTTGTGAATCATGGTTTGTTATACTGAGCCAGTGGTTGTGACTCATGGTGTCTTAGGCAGAGCAAGTAGTTGTGAATCATGGTGTGTTATGCTGAGCCAGTGGTTGTGACTCATGGTATGCTATACTGCGCCAGTGGTTGTGAATCATGGTGAGCAATGCTGAGCCAGTGGTTGTGAATCATGGTGTATTATGCTGAGCCAGTGGTTGTGGATCATGATGTGCTATGCTGAGCCAGTGGTTGTTACTCATGGTGAGTTATGCTGAACCAGTGGTTGTGACTCATGGTGAGTTATGTGGAGCCAGTGGTTGTGACTCATGGTGTCTTATGCTGAGCCAGTGGTTGTGAATAATGGTGTATTATGCTGAGCCAGTGGTTGTGACTCATGGTGTGTTATGCTGAGACAGTCGTTGTGAATCATGGTGTACTATACTGAGCCAGTGGTTATGACTCATGGTGTGTTACGCTGATCCAGTTTTTTCAATCATAGTGTGTTAAGCTGAGTCAGTGGTTGTGAATCATGTGTTTTGCTGAGTCAGTGGTTGTGACTCATGGTGATGTATGTTGAGCCAGTGGTCATGACTCATGGTGTATTATGCTGAGCCAGTGGTTGTGAATCATGGTGTATTTCGCTGAGCCACTGGTTGTGAATCATGATGTATTATGCTGAGTCAGTGGTTGTGACTCATGGTGAGTTATGCTGAGCCAGTAGTTGTGAATCATGGTATGCTAAAATGAGCCAGTGTTTGTGACTCATGGTGTCTATTCTGTGCCAGTGGTTGTGAATCATGATGTGTTATGCTGAGCCAGTGGTGACTCATGGTGAGCTATGCTGAGCCAGTGGTTGTGAATCATGGTGTCTTATGCTGAGCCAGTGGTTGTTAATCATGGTGTATTATGCCGAGCCACTGGTTGTGAATCATGATGTGTTATTCTGAGCCAGTGGTTGTGACTCATGGTGAGTTATGCTGACCCAGTTGTTGTGAATCATGGTGTGTTAGACTGAGCCAGTGGTTGTGACTCATGGTGTCATATGCTGAGCCAGTGGTAGTGAATCATGTTGTCTTATGCTGAGAAAGTGGTGACTCATGTTGAACTATGTTGAGCCAGTGGTTGTGAATCATGGTGTCTTATGCTGAGCCAGTGGTTGTGAATCATGATATCTTATGCTGAGCCAGTGGTTGTTAATCATGGTGTATTATGCTGAGCCACTGGTTGTGAATCATGATGTGTTATTCTGGGCCAGTGGTTGTGACTCATGGTGAGTTATGCTGAGGTAGTAGTTGTGAATCATGGTATGTTAAACTGAGCCAGTGGTTGTGACTCTTGGTGTATTATGCTGAGCCAGTGATTGTGAATCATGGTGTGTTATGCTGAGCCGGTGGTTGTCACTCATAGTGAGTCTTGTTGAACCAGTGGTTGTGAGTCATGGTGTCTAATGCTGAGCCAGTGGTGACTCATGGTGAGCTATGCTGAGCCAGTGGTAGTGAATCATGATGTCTTATGCTGAGCCAGTGGTGACTCATGTTGAACTATGTTGAGCCAGTGGTTGTGAGTCATGGTGTCTAATGCTGAGCCAGTGGTGACTCATGGTGAGCTATGCTGAGCCAGTGGTAGTGAATCATGGTGTCTTATGCTGAGCCAGTGGTGACTCATGTTGAACTATGCTGAGCCAGTGGTTGTGAATCATGGTGTCTAATGCTGAGCCAGTGGTGACTCATGGTGAGCTCTGCTGAGCCAGTGGTAGTGAATCATGGTGTATTATGCTGAGCCAGTGGTGACTCATGTTGAACTATGCTGAGCCAGTGGTTGTGAATCATGATGTGTTATTCTGGGCCAGTGGTTGTGACTCATGGTGAGTTATGCTGAGGCAGTAGTTGTGAATCATGGTATGTTAAACTGAGCCAGTGGTTGTGACTCTTGGTGTCTTATGCTGAGCCAGTAGTGACTCATGGTGATATATGCTGGGCCACTGGTTGTGATTCATTGTGTATTATGCTGATCCAGTGGTTGTGACTCATGGTGTATTATTCTGAGCCAGTGATTGTGACCCATGGTGTGTTCTGATGGGCCAGTGGTTTTGACCCATGGTGTGTTCTGATGGGCCAGTGGTTTTGACCCGTGGTGTGTTCTGATGAGCCAGTTGTTGTGAATCATGGTGTGCTATTCTGCGCCAGTGGTTGTTAATCATGGTGAGTTATGATCAGCCAGTGGTTGTGAATCATGGTGTATTATGCTGAGCCAGTGGTTGTGAATCATGATGTGTTGTGCTTAGCCAGTGGTTGTGACTCATGGTGTGTTATGCTGAGCCAGTGGTTGTGACTCATGGTATGATATACTGCACAGTGGTTGTTAATCATGGTGAGTTATTCTGAGCCAGTGGTTGTGAATCATGGTGTATTATGCTGAGCCAGTGGTTGTGAATCATGATGTGTTATGCTGAGCCAGTGGTTGTGAATCATGGTGAGTTATTCTGAGCCAGTGGTTGTGACTCATGGTGAATTATGTGGAGCCAGTGGTTGTGACTCATTGGGTGTTATTTTGAGCCAGTGGTTGTGAAGCATGGTGTATTTGCTAAACCAGTGGTTGTGAATCATGATGTGTTATGCTGAGCCAGTGGTTGTGACTCATGGTGTATTATGCTGAGCCAGTGGTTGTGAATCATGATGTGTTATGCTGAGCCAGTGGTTGTGACTCATGGTGAGTTATGCTGAGCCAGTGGTTGTGACTCATGGTGAATTATGCTGAGCCAGTAGTTGTGAATCATGGTATGTTAAACTGGGCCAGTGGTTGTGACTCATGATGCCTATTCTGAGCCAGTGGTTGTGAATTATGGTGTATTATGCTGACCCAGTGGTGACCCATGGATAACCATGTTGAGCCAGTGGTTGTGATTAATGATGTCTTATGCTGAGCTAGTTGTTGTTAATCATGGTGTATTATGCTGAGCCACTGGTTGTGAATCATGATGTGTTATTCTAAGCCAGTGGTTGTGACTCATGGTAAGTTATGCTGAGGCAGTAGTTGTGAATCATGGTATGTTAAACTGAGCCAGTGGTTGTGACCCATGATGTCTATTCTGAGCCAGTGGTTGTGAATTATGGTGTGTTATGCTGACCCAGTGGTGACCCATGGTTAACCATGTTGAGCCAGTGGTTGTGATTAATGATGTATTATGCTGAGCCAGTGGTTGTTAATCATGGTGTATTATGCTGAGCCACTGGTTGTGAATCATGATGTGTTATTCTAAGCCAGTGGTTGTGACTCATGGTAAGTTATGCTGAGGCAGTAGTTGTGAATCATTGTATGTTAAACTGAACCAATGGCTGTGACTCATGATGTCTTATGCTGAGCCAGTAGTTGTGAATCATGGTGTGCTATGTTGAGCCAGTGGTGCCTCATGGTGAGCTATGCTGGGCCAGTGGTTGTGACGCATGGTGTGTTATGCTGAGCCAGTGTTTCTGTCTCATGGTGTATTATTCTGAGCCAGTGGTTGTGACCCATGGTGTGTTCTGATGAGCCAGGGGTTGTGACCCAAGGTGTGTTCTGATGAGCCAGTTGTTGTGAATCATAGTGAGTTATTCTGAGCCAGTGGTTGTGACTCATGGTGTGTTATGCTGAGCCAGTGGTTATGACTCATGGTGTGCTATACTGCGCCAGTGGTTATGAGTCATGGTTTGTTAAACTGAGCCAGTGGTTGTGACTCATGGTGTCTTAGGCAGAGCCAGTAGTTGTGAATCATGGTGTGTTATGATGAGCCAGTTGTTGTGACTAAAGGTATGCTATACTGCGCCAGTGGTTGTGAATCATGGTGTGTTATGCTGAGCCAGTGATTGTGACTCATGGTATGCTATACTGCGCCAGTGGTTGTGAATCATGGTGAGCAATGCTGAGCCAGTGGTTGTCAATCATGGTGTATTATGCTGAGCCAGTGGTTGTGGATCATGATGTGCTATGCTGAGCCAGTGGTTGTGACTCATGGTGAGTTATGCTGAACCAGTGGTTGTGACTCATGGTGAGTTATGTGGAGTCAGTGGTTGTGACTCATGGTGAGTTATGCTGAGCCAGTAGTTGTGAATCATGGTATGTTAAAATGAGCCAGTGGTTGTGGTTCATGGTGTCTATTCTGAGCTAGTGGTTGTGAATCATGATGTATTATGCTGAGCCAGTTGTGATTCATGGTGAGGTATGCTGAGCCAGTGGTTGTGAATCATGGTGTCTTATGCTGAGCCAGTGGTTGTTAATCAGGGTGTCATATGCTGAGCCAGTGGTTGTGAATCATGGTGTGTTATGCTGAGTCAGTGATTGTGACTCATGGTGTGTTATGCTGAGCCGGTGGTTGTGACTCATAGTGAGTCTTGTTGAGCCAGTGGTTGTGAGTCATGGTGTCTAATGCTGAGCCAGTGGTGACTCATGGTGAGCTATGCTGAGCCAGTGGTAGTGAATCATGGTGTCTTATGCTGAGCCAGTGGTGACTCATGTTGAACTATGCTGAGCCAGTGGTTGTGAATCACGGTGTCTTATTCTGAGCCAGTGGTTGTGAATCATGATATCTTATGCTGAGCCAGTGGTTGTTAATCATGGTGTATTATGCTGAGCCACTGGTTGTGAATCATGATGTGTTATTCTGAGCCAGTGGTTGTGACTCATGGTGAGTTATGCTTAGGCAGTTGTTGTGAATCATGGTATGTTAAACTGAGCCAGTGGTTGTGACTCTTGGTGTATTATGCTGAGTCAGTAGTGACTCATGGTGATATATGCTGGGCCACTG
>MJUT01002417.1:298831-314890 GCA_002080005.1 Gigantidas platifrons
CTGGGCCAGTGGTTGTGATGAATGGTGTATTATGCTGAGCCAGTGGTTGTGACTCATGGTGTATTATTCTGAGCCAGTGGTTGTGACCCATGGTGTGTTCTGATGGGCCAGTTGTTGTGAATCATGTGTTATACTGAGCCAGTAGTTGTGAATCATGGTGTGTTAGACTGAGCCAGTGGTTGTGACGCATGGTGTCATATGCTGAGCCAGTGGTTGTGAATCATTGTGTGTTATGCTGAGCCAGTGGTTGTGACTCGTGGTGTGTTATGCTGAGCCAGTGATTGTGACTCATGGTGTCTTATGCTGAGCCAGTGGTTGTGACTCTTGGTGTGTTATGCTGAGCCAGTCGTTGTGAATCATGGTGTACTATACTGAGCCAGTGGTGATGACTCATGGTGTGTTACGCTGATCCAGTTTTTTCAGTCATGGTGTGCTATGCTGAGTCAGTGGTTGTGAATCATGTGTTATACTGAGCCAGTGGTTGTGACTCATGGTGTGTTATGCTGAGCCAGTGGATGTGTCTCATGATGTGTTATGCTGAGCCAGTGGTTGTGACTCATGGTGAGGTATGTTGAGCCAGTAGTTGTGAATCATGGTCTGTTAAACTGAGCCAGTGGTTGGGACTCATGGTGTCTTATGCTGAGCCAGTTGTTGTGAATCATGATGTGTTATGCTTAGCCAGTGGTTGTGATTCATGATGTTTTATGCTGAGCCAGTGGTTGTGACCCATGGTGTGTTCTGATGAGTCAGTTGTTGTGAATCATAGTTAGTCACATGGTGAGCTATGCTGAGCCAGTGGTTGTGAATCATGGTGTCTTATGCTGAGCCATTGGTGACTCATGGTGAACTATGCTGAGCCAGTGGTTGTGAATCATGGTGTCTTATGCTGAGCCAGTGGTTGTGACTCATGGTGTATTATTCTGAGGCAGTGGTTGTGACCCATGGTGTGTTCTGATGGGCGAGTTGTTGTGAATCATGGTGTGCTATACTGCGCCATTGGTTGTTAATCATAGTGAGTTATGCTGAGCCAGTGGGTGTGAATCATGGTGTATTATGCTGAGCCAGTGGTTGTGAATCATGATGTTTTATGCTATTCCAGTGGTTGTGACTCATGGTGTGCTATTCTGCGCCAGTAGTTGTTAATCATGGTGACTTATGCTGAGCCAGTGGTTGTGAATCATGGTGTATTATGCTGAGCCAATTGTTGTAAATCATGATGTGTTATGCTGAGCCAGTGGTTGTGACTCATGGTGATTTATGCTGAGCCAGTGGTTGTGACTTATGGTGAGTTATGTGGAGCAAGTGGTTGTGACTCATTGTGTGTTATTTTGAGCCAGTGGTTGTGAATCATGGTGTATTATGCTGAGCCAGTGGTTGTGAATCATGATGTGATATGCTGAGCCAGTGGTTGTGACTCATGGTAAGTTATGCTGAGGCAGTAGTTGTGACTCATGGTGTCTTATGCTTTGCCAGTAGTTGTGAATCATGGTGTGTTATGTTGAGCCAGTGGTGACTCATGGTGAGCTATGCTGAGCCAGCGGTTGTGTCTCATGCTGTATTATTCTGAGGCAGTGGTTGTGACACATGGTGTGTTCTGATGAGCCAGTGGTTCTGGCCCATGGTGTGTTCTGATGAGCCAGTTGTTGTGAATCATAGTGAGTTATGCTGAGCCAGTGGTTGTGACTCATGGTGTGTTATGCTGAACCAGTGGTTGTGAATCATGGTCTGCTATGCTGCGCCAGTGGTTGTGAATCATGGTGAGTAATGCTGAGCCAGTGGTTGTGAATCATGGTGTATTATGCTGAGCCAGTGGTTGTGAATCATGATGTGCTATGCTGAGCCAGTGGTTGTGACTCATGGTGTGATCTGCTGAGCCAGTGGTTCTGACTCATGGTGAGTTTTGTGGAGCCAGTGGTTGTGACTCATGATGTGTTATGCTGCGTCAGTGGTTGTGACTCATGGTGAGTTAAGCTGAGCCAGTAGTTGTGAATCAAGATGTGTTATGCTGAGCTAGTGGTTGTGATGCATGATGTTTTATGCTGAGCCAGTGGTTGTGACCTATGGTGTGTTCTAATGAGCCAGTTGTTGTGAATCATAGTGAGTCTTATTGAGCCAGTGATTGTGGGTCATGGTGTCTAATGCTGAGCCAGTAGTGACTCATGGTGAGCTATGCTGAGCCAGTGGTTGTGAATCATGGTGTCTTATGCTGATCCAGTGGTGACTCATGGTGAACTATGCTGTGCCAGTGGTTGTGATTCATGGTGTATTATGCTTAGCCTGTTGTTGTTAATCATGGTGTATTATGCTGAGCTACTGGTTGTGAATCATGATGTGTTATTCTGAGCCAGTGGATGTGACTCATGGTGTCTTATGCTGAGCCAGTATTTGTGAATCATGGTGTGTTATGCTGAGCCAGTGGTGACTCATGGTGATATATGCTGGGTCAGTGGTTGTGATGAATGGTGTATTATGCTGAGCCAGTGGTTTTGACTCATGATGTATTATTCTGAGCCAGTGGTTGTGACCCATGGTGTGTTCTGATGGGCCAGTTGTTGTGAATCATGGTGTATTATGCTGAGCCACTGGTTGTGAATCATGCTGTGTTATTATGTGCCAGTGGTTGTGACTCATGGTAAGCTATGCTGAGGCAATAGTTGTGAATCATGGTATGCTAAACTGAGCCAGTGGTTGTGACTCATGGTGTCTTATGCTGAGCCAGTAGTTGTGAATCATGGTGTGTTATGTTGAGGCAGTGGTGACTCATGGTGAGCTATGCTGGGCCAGTGGTTGTAATTCTTGGTGTGTTATGCTGAGCCAGTGGTTGTGTCTCATGGTGTGTTCTGATGAGCCAGTGGTTGTGAATCATGGTGAGTAATGTTGAGCCAGTGTTTGTGAATCATGGTGTATTATGCTGAACCAGTGGTTGCGGGTCATGATGTGTTATGCTGATCCAATGGTTGTGATTCATGGTGAATTATGCTGAGCCATTGGTTGTGACTGATGGTGAGTTATGTGGAACTAGTGGTTGTGACTCATGGTGTCATATGCTGAGCTAGTGGTTGTGAATAATGGTGTATTATGCTGAGCCAGTGGTTGTGAATCATGGTGTATTATGCTGAGCCACTGGTTGTGAATCATGCTGTGTTATTATGTGCCAGTGGTTGTGACTCATGGTAAGTTATGCTGAGGCAATAGTTGTGAATCATGGTATGTTAAGCTGAGCCAGTGGTTGTGACTCATGGTGTCTTATGCTGAGCCAGTAGTTGTGAATCATGGTGTGTTATGTTGAGCCAGTGGTGACTCATGGTGAGCTATGCTGGGCCAGAGGTTGTAATTCATGGTGTGTTATGCTGAGCCAGTGGTGGTGTCTCATGGTGTGTTCTGATGAGCCATTGGTTGTAAATCATGGTGAGTAATGTTGAGCCAGTGTTTGTGA
Organism: Gigantidas platifrons; assembly: GCA_002080005.1. Lineage (NCBI taxonomy): Eukaryota > Metazoa > Mollusca > Bivalvia > Mytilida > Modiolidae > Gigantidas > Gigantidas platifrons. The sequence continues at coordinate 302,268 of MJUT01002417.1, forward strand.
ATCATGGTGTATTATGCTGAAGCAGTGGTTGCGGGTCATGATGTGTTATGCTGATCCAGTGGTTGTGATTCATTGTGAATTATGCTGAGCCAGTGGTTGTGACTGATGGTGAGTTATGTGCAGCCAGTGGTTGTGACTCATGGTGTCTTATGCTGAGCTAGTGGTTGTGAATAATGGTGTATTATGCTGAGCCAGTGGTTGTGACTTATGGTGTGTTATGCTGAGCCAGTGGTTGTGAATCATGGTGTACTATACTGAGCCAGTGGTTATGACTCATGGTGTGTTACCCTGATCAAGTGTTTTCAATCATGGTGTGTTAAGCTGAGTCAGTGGTTGTGAATCATGTGTTTTGCTGAGCCAGTGGTTGTGACTCATGGTGATGTATGTTGAGCCAGTGGTCATAACTCATGGTGTATTATGCTGAGCCAGTGGTTGTGAACCATGATGCATTTTGCTGAGCCACTGGTTGTGAATCATGGTGATTTATACTGAGCCAGTGGTTGTGACTCATGGTGAGTTATGTGGAGCCAGTGGTTGTGACTCATTGTGTGTTATTTTGAGCCAGTGGTTGTGAATCATAGTGAGTCTTTTTGAGCCAGTGGTTGGGGGTCATGGTGTCTAATGCTGAGCTAGTAGTGACTCATGGTGAGCTATGCTGAGCCAGTGGTTGTGAATCATGGTGTATTATGCTGAGCCAGTTGTTGTGACTCATGGTGTATTATTCTGAGCCAGTGGTTGTGACCCTTGGTGTCTTATGCTGAGCCAGTGGTTGTTAATCATGGTGTATTATGCTGAGCTACTGGTTGTGAATCATGATGTGTTATTCTGAGCCAGTGGATGTGACTCATGGTGTATTATGCTGAGCCAGTTGTTGTGACTCATGGTGTATTATTCTGAGCCAGTGGTTGTGACTCATGGTGTCTTATGCTGAGCCAGTATTTGTGAATCATGGTGTGTTATGCTGATCCAGTGGTGAGTCATGGTGAACTATGCTGATCCAGTGGTTGTGATTCATGGTGTATTATGCTGAGCCAGTTGTTGTGACTCATGGTGTATTATTCTGAGCCAGTGGTTGTGACCCTTGGTGTCTTATGCTGAGCCTGTGGTTGTTAATCATGGTGTATTATGCTGAGCTACTGGTTGTGAATCATGATGTGTTATTCTGAGCCAGTGGATGTGACTCATGGTGTCTTATGCTGAGCCAGTATTTGTGAATCATGGTGTGTTATGCTGAGCCAGTGGTGACTCATGGTGATCTATGCTGGGCCAGTGGTTGTGATGAATGGTGTATTATGCTGAGCCTGTGGTTGTGACTCATGGTGTATTATTCTGAGCCAGTGGTTGTGACCCATGGTGTGTTCTGATGGGCCAGTTGTTGTGAATCATGGTGTATTATGCTGAGCCACTGGTTGTGAATCATGCTGTGTTATTATGTGCCAGTGGTTGTGACTCATGGTAGGCTATGCTGAGGCAATATTTGTGAATCATGGTATGTTAAACTGAGCCAGTGGTTGTGACTGGTGCTGTCTATTCTGAGCCAGTGGTTGTGAATCATGGTGTGTTATGCTGAGCCAGTGGTGACTCATGGTGAACCATGTTGATCCAGTGGTTGTGAATAATGATGTCTTATGCTGAGCCAGTGGTTGTTAATCATGGTGTATTATGCTGAACCACTGGTTGTGAATCATGATGTGTTATTCTGAGCCAGTGGTTGTGACTCAGGGTAAGTTATGCTGAGGCAGTAGTTGTGAATCATGGTGTCTTATGCTGTGCCAGTAGGTGTGAATCATGGTGTGCTATGTTGAGCCAGTGGTGACTCATGGTGAGCTATGCTGGGCCAGTGGTTGTGATTCATGGTGTGTTATGCTGAGCCAGTTGTTGTGAATCATAGTGAGTTATGCTGAGCCAGTGGTTGTGACTCATGGAGTGTTATGCTGAGCCAGTGGTTGTGACTCATGGTGTGCTATTCTGCGCCAGTGGTTGTGAATCATGGCGAGTATTGCCGAGCTAGTGGTTCTGACTCATGGTGTGTTTTGTGGATCCAGTGGTTGTGATTCATGATGTGTTTTGCTGAGTCAGTGGTTGTGACTCATGGTGAGTTATGCTGAGCCAGTGGTTGTGACCTATGGTGTGTTCTGATGAGCCAGTTGTTGTGAATCATAGTGAGTATTGTTGAGCCAGTGGTTGTGGGTCATGGTGTCTAATGCTGAGCCAGTGGTGACTCATGGTGAGATATGCTGAGCCGGTGGTTGTGAATCATGGTGTCTTATGTTGATCCAGTAGTGACTCATGGTGAACTTTGCTGAGTCAGTGGTTGTGACTCATGGTATATTATTCTGAGCCAGTGGTTGTGACCCATGGTGTCTTATGCTGAGCCAGTGGTTGTTAATCATGGTGTATTATGCTGGGCTACTGGTTGTGAATCATGAAGTGTTATTCTGAGCCAGCGGATGCGACTCATGGTGTCTTATGCTGAGCCAGTAATTGTGAATCATGGTGTGTTATGCTGAGCCAGTGGTGACTCATGGTGAGCTCTGCTGGGCCAGTGGTTGTGATTCATGGTGTATTATGCTGAGCCAGTGGTTGTTACTCATGGTGTATTATTCTGAGCCAGTGGTTGTGACCCATGGTGTGTTCTGATGGGCCAGTTGTTGTGAATCATGGTGTATTATGCTGAGCCACTGGTTGTGAATCATGATGTGTTATTATGTGCGAGTGGTTGTGACTCATGGTACGTTATGCTGAGGCGGTTGTTGTGACTCATGGTGTATTATTCTGAGCTAGTATTTGTGAATCATGGTGTGTTATGCTGAGCCAGTGGTGATTCATGGTGAGCTCTGCTGGGCCAGTGGTTGTGATTCATGGTGTATTATGCTGAGCCAGTGGTTGTGACTCATGGTGTATTATTCTGAGCCAGTGGTTGTGACCCATGGTGTGTTCTGATGGGCCAGTTGTTGTGAATCATGGTGTATTATGCTGAGCCACTGGTTGTGAATCATGATGTGTTATTATGTGCGAGTGGTTGTGACTCATGGTAAGTTATGCTGAGGCGGTAGTCGTGAATCATGGTATGTTAAACTGAGCCAGTGGTTGTGACTCATGGTGTGTTATGTTGAACCAGTGGTGACTCATGGTGAGCTATGCTGGGCCAGTGGTTTTGCTTCATGGTGTGTTATGCTGAGCCAGTGGTTGTGTCTCATGGTGTATTATTCTGAGCCAATGGTTGTGACCCATGGTGTGTTCTGATGAGCCAGTGGTTGTGATCCATGGTGTGTTCTGATGAGCCAGTGGTTGTGAATCATGGTGTATTATACTGAACCAGTGGTTGTGGGTGATGATGTGTTATGCTGAGCCAGTGATTGTGATTCATGGTGAATTATGCTGAGCCAGTGGTTGTGACTGATGGTGAGTTATGTGGAGCCAGTGGTTGTGACTCATGGTGTCTTATGCTGAGCCAGTGGTTGTGAATAATGGCGTATTATGCTGAGCCAGTGGTTGTGACTCATGGTGTGTTATGCTGATCCAGTCGTTGTGAATCATGGTGTACTATACTGAGCCAGTGGTTATGACTCATGGTGTGTTACGCTGATCCAGTTTTTTCAATCATGGTGTGTTAAGCTGAGTCAGTGGTTGTGACTCATGGTGATGTATGTTGAGCCAGTGGTCATGACTCATGGTGTATTATGCTGAGCCAGTGGTTGCGAATCATGATGTATTTTGCTGAGCCACTGGTTGTGAATCATGATGTGTTATGCTGAGTCAGTGGTTGTGACTCATGGTGAGTTATGCTGAGCCAGTAGTTGTGAATCATGGTATGTTAAAATGAGCCAGTGGTTGTGACTCATGGTGTCTATTCTGAGCCTGTGGTTGTGAATCATGAAGTGTTATGCTGAGCCAGTGGTGACTCATGGTGAGCTATGCTGAGCCAGTGGTTGTGAATCAAGGTGTCTTATGCTGAGCCAGTAGTGACTCATGGTGAACTATGCTGAGCCAGTGGTTGTGAATAATGATGTATTATGCTGAGCCAGTGGTTGTTAATCATGGTGTATTATGCCGAGCCACTGGTTGTGAATCATGATGTGTTATTCTGAGCCAGTGGTTGTGACTCATGGTGAGTTATGCTCAGCCAGTGGTTGTGAATCATGGTGTATTATGCTGAGCCAGTGGTTGTGAATCATGATGTGTTGTGCTTAGCCAGTGGTTGTGACTCATGTTGTGTTATGCTGAGCCAGTGGTTGTGACTCATGGTATGCTATACTTCACAGTGGTTGTTAATCATGTTGAGTTATGCTGAGCCAGTGGTTGTGAATCATGGTGTATTATGCTGAGCCAGTGGTTGTGAATCATGGTGAGTTATGCTGAGCCAGTGGTTGTGACACATGGTGAGTTATGTGGAGCCAGTGGTTGTGACTCATTGTGTGTTATTTTAAGCCAGTGGTTGTGAATCATGATGTATTTGCTGAGCCAGTGGTTGTGAATCATGATGTGTTATGCTGAGCCAGTGGTTGTGACTCATGGTGAGTTATGCTGAGCCAGTCGTTGTGAATCATGGTGTACTATACTGAGCCAGTGGTTATGACTCATGGTGTGTTACGCTGATCCAGTTTTTTCAATCATGGTGTGTTAAGCTGAGTCAGTGGTTGTGAAACATGTGTTTTGCTGAGTCAGTGGTTGTGACTCATGGTGAGTTATGCTGAACCAGTGGTTGTGAATCATGGTGTCTTATGCTGAGCCAGTAGTGACTCATGGTGAACCATGCTGAGCCAGTGGTTGTGAATAATGATGTATTATGCTGAGGCAGTGGTTGTTAATCATGGTGTATTATGCCGAGCCACTGGTTGTGAATCATGATGTGTTATTCTGAGCCAGTGGTTGTGACTCATGGTGAGTTATGCTGACCCAGTAGTTGTGAATCATGGTGTGTTAGACTGAGCCAGTTGTTGTGACTCATGGTGTCATATGCTGAGCCAGTGGTTGTGAATCATGGTGTGTTATGCTGAGTCAGTGGTGACTCATTGAGAGCTATGTTGGGTCAGTGGTTGTGATTCATGGTGTGTTATGCTGAGCCAGTGGTTGTGACTCATGGTCTGTTATGCTGAGCCATTGATTGTGACTCATGGTGTGTTATGCTGAGCAGGTGGTTGTGACTCATAGTGAGTCTTGTTGACCCAGTGGTTGTGAGTCATGGTGTATAATGCTGAGCCAGTGGTGACTCATGGTGAGCTATGCTGAGCCAGTGGTAGTGAATCATTGTGTCTTATGCTGAGCCAGTGGTGACTCATGTTGAACTATGCTGAGCCAGTGGTTGTGAATCATGGTGTCTTATGCTGAGCCAGTGGTTGTGAATCATGATATCTTATGCTGAGCCAGTGGTTGTTAATCATGGTGTATTATGCTGAGCCACTTGTTGTGAATCATTATGTGTTATTCTGAGCCAGTGGTTGTGACTCATGGTGAGTTATGCTGAGGCAGTAGTTGTGAATCATGGTATGTTAAACTGAGCCAGTGGTTGTGACTCTTGGTGTCTTATGCTGAGCCAGTAGTGATTCATGGTGATATATGCTGGGCCACTGGTTGTGATTCATTGTGTATTATGCTGAGCCAGTGGTTGTGACTCATGGTGTATTTGCTGAGCCAGTTGTTGTGAATCATGATGTGTTATGCTGAGCCAGTGGTTGTGACTCATGGTGAGTTATGCTGAGCCAGTAGTTGTGAATCATGGTATGTAAAACTGAGCCAGTGGTTGTGACTCATGGTGTCTATTCTGAGCCAGTGGTTGTGAATTATGGTGTGTTATTCTGAGCCAGTGGTGACCCATGGTTAACCACGTTGAGCCAGTGGTTGTGATTAATGATGTCTTATGCTGAGCCAGTGGTTGTTAATCATGGTGTATTATGCTGGCCACTGGTTGTGAATCATGATGTGTTATTCAAAGCAAGTGGTTGTGACTCATGGTAAGTTATGCTGAGGCAGTAGTTGTGAATCATTGTATGTTAAACTGAACCAATGGTTGTGACTCATGATGTCTTATGCTGAGCCAGAAGTTGAGAATCATGGTGTGCTATGTTGAGCCAGTGGTGCCTCATGGTGAGCTATGCTGGACCAGTGGTTGTGACTCATGGTGTGTTATGCTGAGCCAGTGGTTGTTTCTCATGGTGTATTATTCTGAGCCAGTGGTTGTGACCCATGGTGTGTTCTGATGAGCCAGGGGTTGTGACCCATGGTGTGTTCTGATGAGCCAGTTGTTGTGAATCATAGTGAGTTATTCTGAGCCAGTGGTTGTGACTCATGGTGTGTTATGCTGAGCCAGTGGTTGTGACTCATGGTGTGCTATACTGGGCCAGTGGTTGTGAATCATGGTTTGCTAAACTGAGCCAATGGTTGTGACTCATGGTGTCTTAGGCAGGGCCAGTAGTTGTGAATCATGGTGTGTTATGCTGAGCCAGTTGTTGTGACTCAATGTATGCTATATTGCGCCAGTGGTTGTGAATCATGGTGTGCTATGCTGAGCCAGTGGTTGTGACTCATGGTATGCTATACTGCGCCAGTGGTTGTGAATCATGGTGAGCAATGCTGAACCAGTGGTTGTGACTCATGGTGAGTTATGTGGAGCCAGTGGTTGTGACTCATGATGTCTTATGCTGAGCCAGTAGTTGTGAATCATGGTATGTTAAAATGAGTCAGTGGAGACTCATGGTGAGCTAAGCTGAGCCAATGGTTGTGAATCATGGTGTCTTATGCTGAGCCAGTAGTGACTCATGGTGAACCATGCTGAGCCAGTGGTTGTGAATAATGATGTCTTATGCTGAGCCAGTGGTCGTTAATCATGGTGTATTATGCCGAGCCACCGGTTGTGAATCATGATGTGTTATTCTGAGCCAGTAGTTGTGAATCATGGTGTGCTATGTTGAGCCAGTGGTGCATCATAGTGAGCTATGCTGGGCCAGTGGTTGTGACTCATGGTGTGTTATGCTGAGCCAGTGGTTGTTTCTCATGGTGTATTATTCTGAGCCAGTGGTTGTGACCCATGGTGTGTTCTGATGAGCCAGGGGTTGTGACCCATGGTGTGTTCTGATGAGACAGTTGTTGTGAATCATAGTGAGTTATTCTGAGCCAGTGGTTGTGACTCATGGTGTGTTATGCTGAGTCAGTGGTTGTGACCCATGGTGTGATATACTGGGCCAGTGGTTGTGAATCTTGGTTTGTTAAACTGAGCCAATGGTTGTGACTCGTGGTGTCTTAGGCAGAGCCAGTAGTTGTGAATCATGGTGTCTTATGCTGAGCCAGTAGTGACTCATGGTGAACCATGCTGAGCCAGTGGTTGTGAATAATGATGTCTTATGCTGAGCCAGTGGTTGTTAATCATGGTGTATTATGCCGTGCCAACGGTTGTGAATCATGATGTGTTATTCTGAGCCAGTGGTTGTGACTCATGGTGAGTTATGCTGACCCAGTAGTTGTGAATCATGGTGTGTTAGACTGAGCCAGTGGTTGTGAGTCATGGTGTTATATGCTGAGCCAGTGGTTGGGAATCATGGTGTGTTATGCTGAGTCAGTGGTGACTCATGGAGAGCTATGTTGGGTCAGTGGTTGTGATTCATGGTGTGTTATGCTGAGCCAGTGGTTGTGACTCATGGTCTGTTATGCTGAGCCAGTGATTGTGACTCATGGTGTGTTATGCTTAGCCAGTGGTTGTGACTCATGGTGAGTAATAATGAGGCAGTAGTTGTGATTCATGGTATGTTAAACTGAGCCAGTATTTGTGAGTCATGGTGTCTAATGCTGAGCCAGTGGTGACTCATGGTGAGCTATGCTGAGCCAGTGGTAGTGAATCATGGTGTCTTATGCTGAGCCAGTGGTGACTCATGTTGAACTATGCTGAGCCAGTGGTTGTGAATCATGGTGTATTATGCTGAGCCATTGATTGTGAATCATGATATCTTATGCTGAGCCAGTGGTTGTTAATCATGGTGTATTATGCTGAGCCATTGATTGTGACTCATGGTGTGTTATGCTGAGCCAGTGGTTGTGACTCATAGTGAGTCTTGTTGAGCCAGTGGTTGTGAGTCATGGTGTATAATGCTGAGCCAGTGGTGACTCATGGTGAGCTATGCTGAGCCAGTGGTAGTGAATCATTGTGTCTTATGCTGAGCCAGTGGTGACTCATGTTGAACTATGCTGAGCCAGTGGTTGTGAATCATGGTGTCTTATGCTGAGCCAGTGGTTGTGAATCATGGTGTATTATGCTGAGCCACTTGTTGTTAATCATTATGTGTTATTCTGAGCCAGTGGTTGTGACTCATGGTGAGTTATGCTGAGGCAGTAGTTGTGAATCAAGATATGTTAAACTGAGCCAGTGGTTGTGACTCTTGGTGTCTTATGCTGAGCCAGTAGGGACTCATGGTGATATATGCTGGGCCACTGGTTGTGATTCATTGTGTATTATGCTGAGCCAGTGGTTGTGACTCATGGTGTATTATTATGAGCCAGTGATTGTGACCCATGGTGTGTTCTGATGGGCCAGTGGTTGTGACCCGTGGTGTGTTCTGATGAGCCAGTTGTTGTGAATCATGGTGTGGCATACTGCGCCAGTGGTTTTTAATCATGGTGAGTTATGCTCAGCCAGTGGTTGTGAATCATGGTGTATTATGCTGAGCCAGTGGTTGTGAATCATGATGTGTTGTGCTTTGCCAGTGGTTGTGACTCATGGTGTGTTATGCTGAGCCAGTGATTGTGACTCATGGTATGCTATACTTCACAGTGGTTGTTAATCATGGTGAGTTATGCTGAGCCAGTGGTTGTGAATCATGGTGTATTATGCTGAGCCACTGGTTGTGAATCATGATGTGTTATGCTGAGCCAGTGGTTGTGACTCATGGTGAGTTATGTGGAGCCAGTGGTTGTGACTCATTGTGTGTTATTTTGAGCCAGTGGTTGTGAATCATGGTGTATTTGCTGAGCCAGTTGTTGTGAATCATGATGTGTTATGCTGAGCCAGTGGTTGTGACTCATGGTGTCTATTCTGAGCCAGTGGTTGTGAATTATGGTGTGTTATGCTGAGCCAGTGGTGACCCATGGTTAACCACGTTGAGCCAGTGGTTGTGATTAATGATGTCTTATGTTGAGCCAGTGGTTGTTAATCATGGTGTATTATGCTGAGCCACTGGTTGTGAATCATGATGTGTTATTCTAAGCCAGTTGTTGTGACTCATGGTAAGTTATGCTGAGGCAGTAGTTGTGAATCATTGTATGTTAAACTGAACCAATGGTTGTGACTCATGATGTCTTATGCTGAGCCAGTATTTGTGAATCATGGTGTGCTATGTTGAGGCAGTGGTGCCTCATGGTGAGCTATTCTGGGCCAGTGGTTGTGACTCATGGTGTGTTATGCTGAGCCAGTGGTTGTTTCTCATGGTGTATTATTCTGAGCCAGTGGTTGTGACCCATGGTGTGTTCTGATGAGCCAGGTGTTGTGACCCATGGTGTGTTCTGATGAGCCAGTTGTTGTGAATCATAGTGAGTTATTCTGAGCCAGTGGTTGTGACTCATGGTGTGTTATGCAGAGCCAGTGGTTGTGACTCATGGTGTGCTATACTGGCCAGTGGTTGTGAATCATGGTTTGTTAATCTGAGCCAATGGTTGTGACTCATGGTGCCTTAGGCAGAGCCAGTAGTTGTGAATCATGGTGTGTTATGCTGAGCCAGTTGTTGTGACTCAATGTATGCTATACTGCGCCAGTGGTTGTGAATCATGGTGTGTTATGCTGAGCCAGTGGTTGTGACTCATGGTATGCTATACTGCGCCAGTGGTTGTGAATCATGGTGAGCAATGCTGAGCCAGTGGTTGTGAATCATGGTGTATTATGCTGAGCCAGTGGTTGTGGATCATGATGTGCTATGCTGAGCCAGTGGTTGTGACTCATGGTGAGTTATGCTGAACCAGTGGTTGTGATTAATGATGTCTTATGCTGAGCCAGTGGTTGTTAATCATGGTGTATTATGCTGAGCCACTGGTTGTGAATCATGATGTGTTATTCTAAGCCAGCGGTTGTGACTCATGGTAAGTTATGCTGAGGCAGTAGTTGTGAATCATTGTATGTTAAACTGAACCAATGGTTGTGACTCATGATGTCTTATGCTGAGCCAGTAGTTGTGAATCATGGTGTGCTATGCTGAGCCAGTGGTGCCTCATGGTGAGCTATGCTGGGCCAGTATTTGTGACCCATGGTGTGTTCTGATGAGCCAGGGGTTGTGACCCATGGTGTGTTCTTATGAGCCAGTTGTTGTGAATCATAGTGAGTTATTCTGAGCCAGTGGTTGTGACTCATGGTGTGTTATTCTGAGCCAGTGGTTGTGACTCATGGTGTGCTATACTGGGCCAGTTGTTGTGAATCATGGTTTGTTAAACTGAGCCAATGGTTGTGACTCATGGTGTCTTAGGCAGAGCCAGTAGATGTGAATCATGGTGTGTTATGCTGAGCCAGTTGTTGTGACTCAAGGTATGCTATACTGCGCCAGTGGTTGTGAATCATGGTGTGTTATGCTGAGCCAGTGGTTGTGACAAATGGTATGCTATACTGCGCCAGTGGTTGTGATTCATGGTGAGCAATGCTGAGCCAGTGGTTGTGAATCATGGTGTATTATGCTGAGCCAGTGGTTGTGGATCATGATGTGCTATGCTGAGCCAGTGGTTGTGACTCATGGTGAGTTATGCTGAACCAGTGGTTGTGACTCATGGTGAGATATGTGGAGCCAGTGGTTGTGACTCATGATGTCTTATGCTGAGCCAGTAGTTGTGAATCATGGTATGCTAAAATGAGCCAGTGGTGACTCATGGTGAGCTAAGCTGAGCCAATGGTTGTGAATCATGGTGTCTTATGCTGAGCCAGTAGTGACTCATGGTGAACCATGCTGAGCCAGTGGTTGTGAATAATGATGTCTTATGCTGAGCCAGTGGTTGTTAATCATGGTGTATTATGCCGAGCCACCGGTTGTGAATCATGATGTGTTATTCTGAGCCAGTAGTTGTGAATCATGGTGTGCTATGTTGAGCCAGTGGTGCCTCACAGTGAGCTATGCTGGGCCAGTGGTTGTGACTCATGGTGTGTTATGCTGAGCTAGTGGTTGTTTCTCATGGTGTATTATTCTGAGCCAGTGGTTGTGACCCATGGTGTGTTCTGATGAGCCAGGGGTTGTGACCCATGGTGTGTTCTGATGAGCCAGTTGTTGTGAATCATAGTGAGTTATTCTGAGCTAGTGGTTGTGAATCATGGTTTGTTAAACTGAGCCAATGGTTGTGACACGTGGTGTCTTAGGCAGAGCCAGTAGTTGTGAATCATGGTGTCATATGTTGAGCCAGTAGTGACTCATGGTGAACCATGCTGAGCCAGTGGTTGTGAATAATGATGTCTTATGCTGAGCCAGTGGTTGTTAATCATGGTGTATTATGCCGTGCCACCGGATGTGAATCATGATGTGTTATTCTGAGCCATGGTTGTGACTCATGGTGAGGTATGCTGACCCAGTAGTTGTGAATCATGGTGTGTTAGACTGAGCCAGTGGTTGTGACTCATGGTGTCATATGCTGAGCCAGTGGTTGGGAATCATGGTGTGTTATGCTGAGTCAGTGGTGACTCATGGAGATCTATGTTGGGTCAGTGGTTGTGATTCATGGTGTGTTATGCTGAGCCAGTGGTTGTGACTCATGGTCTGTTATGCTGAGCCAGTGATTGTGACTCATGGTGTGTTATGCTGAGCCAGTGGTTGTGACTCATGGTGAGTAATACTGAGGCAGTAGTTGTGAATCATGGTATGTTAAACTGAGCCAGTATTTGTGAGTCATGGTGTCTAATGCTGAGCCAGTGGTGACTCATGGTGAGCTATGCTGAGCCAGTGGTTGTGAATCATGATATCTTATGCTGAGCCAGTGGTTGTTAATCATGGTGTATTATGCTGAGCCACTGGCTGTGAATCATGATGTGTTATTCTGAGCTAGTGGTTGTGATTCATGGTGAGTTATATTGAGGCAGTAGTTGTGAATCATGGTATGTTAAACTGAGCCAGTGGTTGTGACTATTGGTGTCTTATGATGAGCCAGTAGTGAATCATGGTGATATATGCTGGGCCACTGATTGTAATTCATTGTGTATTATGCTGAGCCAGTGGTTGTGACTCATGGTGTATTATTCTGAGCCAGTGATTGTGACCCATGGTGTGTTCTGATGGGCCAGTGGTTGTGACCCGTGGTGTGCTATACAGCCCCAGTGGTTGTTAATCATGGTGAGTTATGCTCAGCCAGTGGTTGTGAATCATGGTGTATTATGCTGAGCCAGTGGTTGTGATTCATGATGTGTTGTGCTTAGCCAGTGGTTGTGACTCATGGTGTGTTATGCTGAACCAGTGGTTGTGACTCATGGAATGCTATACTGCACAGTGGTTGTTAATCATGGTGGGTTATGCTGAGCCAGTGGTTGTGAATCGTGGTGTATTATGCTGAGCCAGTGGTTGTGAATCATGATGTGTTATGTTGAGCCAGTGGTTGTGACTCATGGTGAGTTATGCTGAGCCAGTAGTTGTGAATCATGGTATGTTAAACTGAGCCAATGGTTGTGACTTATGGTGTCT
>MJUT01002417.1:325595-337272 GCA_002080005.1 Gigantidas platifrons
GACTCATGGTGTGTTAAGCTGAGCCAGTGGTTGTGACTCATGGTGTACTATACTGCGTCAGTGGTTGTTAATCATAGTGAGTCTTGTTGAGCCAGTGGTTGTGAGTCTTGGTGTCTAATGCTGAGCCAGTGGTGACTCATGGTTAGCTATGCTGACCCAGTGGTTGTGAATCATGGTGTCTTATGCTGAGTCAGTGGTGACTCATGGTGAACTATGCTGAGCCAGCTATTGTGAATCATGGTGTCTTATGCTTAGCCAGTAGTTGTGAATCATGGTATGTTAAGCTGAACCAGTGGTTGTAATTCATGGTGTCTTATGCTGAGCCAGTGGTTGTGAATCATGATGTGTTATGCTGAGCAAGTGGTTGTGAGTCATGGTGAGTTATGCTGAACCAGTAGTTGTGAATCATGGTGTGTTATGCTGAGCCAATGGGGACTCATGGAGAGCTATGTTGGGTCAGTGGTTGTGATTCATGGTGTGTTATGCTGAGCCAGTGATTGTGACTCATGATTTGTTATGCTGAGCCAGGGGTTGTGACTCATGGTGTGTTACGCTGATCCAGTTTTTATCAGTCATGGTGTGCTATGCTGAGTCAGTGGTTGTGAATCATGTGTTATGCTGAGCCAGTGGTTGTGACTCATGGTGTGTTATGCTGAGCCAGTGGATGTGTCTCATGGTGTGTTATGCTGAGCCAGTGGTTGTGACTCATGGTGAGGTATGTTGAGCCAGTGGTCATGACTCATGGTGTGTTATACTGAGCCGGTGGTTGTGAATCATGGTATATTTTGCTGAGCCGCTTGTTGTGAATCATGACGTGTTATTCTGAGCCACTGGTGACTCATGGTGAACTATGCTGAGCCAGTTGTTGTGACTCATTATGAGCTATGCTGAGCCAGTAGTTGTGAATCATGGTCTGTTAAACTGAGCCAGTGGTTGGGACTCATGGTGTCTTATGCTGAGCCAGTAGTTGTGAATCATGATGTGTTATGCTGAGCCAGTGGTTGTGATTCATGATGTTTTATGCTGAGCCAGTGGTTGTGACCCATGGTATGTTCTGATGGGCCAGTTGTTGTGAATCATAGTGAGACTTGTTGAGCCAGTGGTTTTGAGTCATGGCGTCTAATGATGAGCCAGTGGTGATTCATGGTGAGCTATGCTGAGCCAGTGGTTGTGAATCACGTTGTCTTATGCTGAGCCAGTGGTGACTCATGGTGGACTATGCTGAGCCAGTGGTTGTGAATCATGGTGTCTTATGCTGAACCAGTGGTTGTGAATCATGTCTTATGCTGAGCCAGTGGTTGTTTATCATGGTGTATTATGCTGAGCCACTGGTTGTGAATCATGATGTGTTATTCTGAGCCAGTGGTTGTGACTCATGGTGAGTTATGCTGAGGCAGTAGTTGTGAATCATGGTGTGTTATGCTGAGCCAGTAGTGACTCATGGTGAGGTATGCTGTGCCAGTGGTTGTGAATCATGGTGTATTATGCTGAGCCAGTGGTGACTCATGGTGAGCTATGCTGAGCCAATGGTTGTGAATCATTGTGTCTTATGCTGAGCCAGTGGTTGTTAATCATGGTGTATTATGCTGAGCCACTGATTGTGAATCATGATGTGTTATTCTGAGCCACTGGTTGTGACTCATGGTGAGGTATGCTGAGCCAGTGGTGACTCATGGTGAGCTATGCTGGGCCAGTGGTTGTGATTCCTGGTGTATTATGCTGAGCCAGTCGTTGTGACTCATGGTGTATTATTCTGAGCCAGTGGTTGTGACCCATGGTGTGTTCTGATGGGCCAGTTGTTGTGAATCATGGTGTGCTATACTGCGCCAGTGGTTATTAATCATGGTGAGTTATGCTGAGCCAGTGGTTCTGCATCATGATGTATTATGCTGAGCCAGTGGTTGTGAATCATGATGTGTTATGCTGAGCCAGTGGTTGTGACTCCTGGTGTGTTAAGCTGAGCCAGTGGTTGTGACTCATGGTGTACTATACTGCGTCAGTGGTTGTTAATCATAGTGAGTCTTGTTGAGCCAGTGGTTGTGAGTCTTGGTGTCTAATGCTGAGCCAGTGGTGACTCATGGTTAGCTATGCTGAGCCAGTGGTTGTGAATCATGGTGTCTTATGCTGAGTCAGTGGTGACTCATGGTGAACTATACTGAGCCAGCTGTTGTGAATCATGGTGTCTTATGCTGAGCCAGTAGTTGTGAATCATGGTCTGTTAAGCTGAACCAGTGGTTGTAACTCATAGTGTCTTATGCTGAGCCAGTGGTTGTGAATCATGATGTGTTATGCTGAGCCAGTGGTTGTGAGTCATAGTGAGTTATGCTGAGCCAGTAGTTGTGAATCATGGTGTGTTAGACTGAGCCAGTGGTTGTGACTTATGATGTCATATGCTCAGCCACAGGTTGTGAATCATGGTGTGTTATGCTGAGCCAGTGGGGACTCATGGAGAGCTATGTTGGGTCAGTGGCTGTGATTCATGGTGTGTTATGCTGAGCCAGTGGTTGTGACTCATGGTGTGTTATGCTGAGCCAGTGATTGTGACTCATGGTTTGTTATGCTGAGCCAGGGGTTGTGACTCATGGTGTGCTATGCTGAGCCAATCGTTGTGAATCATGGTGTACTGTACTGAGCCAGTGGTTATGACTCATGATGTGTTACGCTGATCCAGTTTTAATCAGTCATGGTGTGCTATGCTGAGTCAGTGGTTGTGAATCCTGTGTTATGCTGAGCCAGTGGTTGTGACTCATGGTGTGTTATGCTAAGCCAGTGGATGTGTCTCATGGTGTGTTATGCTGAGCCAGTGGTTGTGACTCATGGTGGGGTATGTTGAGCCAGTGGTCATGACTCATGGTGTGTTATACTGAGCCGGTGTTTGTGAATCATGGTATATTTTGCTGAGCCGCTTGTTGTGAATCATGACGTGTTATTCTGAGCCACTGGTGACTCATGGTGAACTATGCTGAGCCAGTTGTTGTGACTCATTATGAGCTATGCTGAGCCAGTAGTTGTGAATCATGGTCTGTTAAACTGAGCCAGTGGTTGGGACTCATGGTGTCTTATGCTGAGCCAGTAGTTGTGAATCATGATGTGTTATGCTGAGCCAGTGGTTGTGATTCATGATGTTTTATGCTGAACCAGTGGTTGTGACCCATGGTATGTTCTGATGGGCCAGTTGTTGTGAATCATAGTGAGACTTGTTGATCCAGTGGTTTTGAGTCATGGTGTCTAATGATGAGCCAGTGGTGATTGATGGTGAGATATGCTGAGCCAGTGGTTGTGAATCACGTTGTCTTATGCTGAGCCAGTGGTGACTCATGGTGGACTATGCTGAGCCAGTGGTTGTGAATCATGGTGTATTATGCTGAGCCATTGGTTGTGAATCATGATGTGTTATTCTGAGCCAGTGGTTGTGACTCATGGTGAGTTATGCTGAGGCAGTAGTTGTGAATCATGGTGTCTTATTCTGAGCCAGTGGTTGTGAATCATGTCTTATGCTGAGCCAGTGGTTGTAAATCATGGTGTATTATGCTGAGCCACTGGTTGTGAATCATGATGTGTTATTCTGAGCCAGTGGTTGTGACTCATGGTGAGTTATGCTGAGGCAGTAGTTGTGAATCATGGTGTGTTATGCTGAGCCAGTGGTGACTCATGGTGAGGTATGCTGGGCCAGTGGTTGTGATTCATGGTGTATTATGCTGAGCCAGTGGTTGTGACCCAGTGTGTTCTGATGGGCCAGTGGTTGTGACACGTGGTGTGTTCTGATGATCCAGTTGTTGTGAATCATGGCGTGCTATTATGCGCCAGTGGTTGTTAATCATGGTGAGTTATGCTGAGCCAGTGGTTGTGAATCATGGTGTGTTATGCTGAGCCAGTGGTTGTGACTCTTGGTGTGTTATGCTGAGCCAGTGGCTGTGATTCATGGTGTGCTATACTGCGCCAATGGTTGTTAATCATGGTGAGTTATGCTGAGCCAGTGGTTGTGAATCATAGTGTATTATGCTGAGCCAGTGGTTGTGAATCATGATGTGTTATGCTGAGCCAGTGGTTGTGAATCATGATGTGTTATGCTGAGCCAGTGGTTGTGACTCATGGTGAGTTATGCTGAGCCAGTGGTTGTGAATCATGGTATGTTAAACTGAGCCAGTGGTTGTGACTCATGGTGTCTATGCTGAGCCAGTGGTTCTGAATCATTGTGTGCTATGCTGGGCCAGTGGTGACTCATGGTGAACCATGTTGAGCCAGTGGTTGTGAAGAATGATATCTCATGCTGAGCCAGTGGTTGTTAATCATGGTGTATTATGTTGAGCCACTGGTTGTGAATCATGATGTGTTATTCTGAGTCAGTTGTTGTGACTCATGGTAAGTTATGCTTAGGCAGTAGTTGTGAAACATGGTATATTAAACTGAGCCAGTGGTTGTGACTCATGGTGTCTTATGCTGAGCCAGTAGTTGTGAATCATGGTGTGCTATGTTGAGCCAGTGGTGACTCATGGTGAGCTATGCTGGGCTAGTGGTTGTGATTCATGATGTGTCATGCTGAGCCAGTGGTTGTGTCTCATGGTGTATTATTCTGAGCCAGTGGTTGTGACCCATGGTGTGTTCTGATGAGCCAGTGGTTGTGACCCATGATGTGTTCTGATGAGCCAGTTGTTGTGAATCATAGTGAGATATGCTGAGCCAATGGTTGTGACTCATGGTGTGTTATGCTGAGCCAGTGGTTGTGACTCATGGTGTATTTTGCTGAGCCACTGGTTGTGAATCATGATGTGTTATGCTGAGCCAGTTGTGACTCATGGTGAACAATGCTGAGCCAGTGGTTGTGACTCATTATGAATTATGCTGAGCCAGTAGTTGTGAATCATGGTCTGTTAAACTGAGTCAGTGGTTGGGACTCATGGTGTGTTATGGTGAGCCAGTGGTTGTGACTCATGGTGTGCTACACCCCGCCAGTGGTTGTTAATCATGGTGTCTATTCTGAGCCAGTGGTTGTGAATCATGGTATGCTATGCTGAGTCAGTGGTCACTCATGGTGAACGATGTTGAGCCAGTGGTTGTGAAGAATGATGTCTTATGCTGAGTCAGTGGTTGTTAATCATGGTGTATTATGTTGAGCCACTGGTTGTGAATCATGATGTGTTATTCTGAGATAGTTTGTGTGACTCATTGTAAGTTATGCTTAGGCAGTAGTTGTGAAACATGGTATATTAAACTGAGCCAGTGGTTGTGACTCATGGTGTCTTATGCTGTGCCAGTAGTTGTGAATCATGGTGTGTTCTGTTGAGCCAGTGGTGACTCATTGTGAGCTATGCTGGGCCAGTGGCTGTGATTGATGATGTGTTATGCTGAGCCAGTGGTTGTGTCTCATTGTGTATTATTCTTTGCCAGTGGTTGTGACCCATGGTGTGTTCTGATGAGCCAGTGGTTGTGACCCATGGTGTGTTCTGATGAGCCAGTTGTTGTGAATCATAGTGAGTTATGCTGAGCCAGTGGCTGTGACTCATGGTGTGTTATGCTGAGCCAGTGGTTATCACTCATGGTGTATTATGATGAGCCAGTGGTTGTGGATCATAATGTGTTATGCTGAGCCAGTGGTTGTGACTCATAGTGAGTTATGCTGAGCCAGTGGTTGTGACTCATGGTGTGTTATGCCGAGCCAGTGGATGTGTCTCATGGTGTGTTATGCTGAGCCAGTGGTTGTGACTCATGGTGGGGTATGTTGAGCCAATGGTCATGACTCATGGTGTGTTATTATGAGCCGTTGGTTGTGAATCATGGTGTATTTTGCTGAGCCACTGGTTGTGAATCATGATGTGTTATGCTGAGCCAGTTGTGACTCATGGTGAACTATGCTGAGCCAGTGGTTGTGACTCATTATGAATTATGCTGAGCCAGTAGTTGTGAATCATGGTTCGTTAAACTGAGCCAGTGATTGGGACTCATGGTGTCTTATGCTGAGCCAGTAGATGTGAATCATGGTGTGTTATGCTCAGCCAGTGGTTGTGATTCATGAAGCTTTATACTGAGCCAGTGGTTGTGACCCATGGTGTGTTCTGATGAGCCAGTTGTTGCGAATCATAGTGAGTCTTGTTTAGCCAGTTATTGTGAGTCATGGTTTCTAATGTTGAACCAGTGGTGACTCATTGTGAGCTATGCTGAGCCAGTGGTTGTGAATCATGGTGTCTTATGCTGAGCCAGTGGTGACTCATGGTGAACTATGCTGAGCCAGTGGTTTTGAATCATGGTGTCTTATGCTGAACCAGTGGATGTGAATCATGATGTCTTATGCTGAGCCAGTGGTAGTTAATCATGGTGTATTATGCTGAGCCACTGGTTGTGAATCACGATGTGTCATTCTGAACCAGTGGTTGTGACTCATGGTGAATTATGCTGAGGCAGTAGTGACAGTGACTCATGGTGAGGTATGCTGGGCCAGTGGTTGTGATTCATGGTGTATTATGTTGAGCCAGTGGTTGTGACTCATGGTGTATTATTCTGAGCCAGTGGCTGTGATCCAGGGTGTGTTCTGATGGGCCAGTGGCTGTGACCCGTGGTGTGTTCTGATGAGCCAGTTGTTGTGAATCATGGTGTGCTATACTGCGCCAGTGGTTGTGAATCATGGTGAGTTATGCTGAGACAGGGGTTGTGAATCATGGTGTATTATGCTGAGCCAGTGGTTGTGAATCATGATGTGTTATGCTGAGCCAGTGGTTGTGACTCATGGTGTGTAATGCTGAGCCAGTGGTTGTGACTCATGGTGTGCTATACTGCGCCAGTGGTTGTTAATCATGGTGAGTTATGCTGAGCCAGTGGTTGTGAATCATAGTGTATTATGCTGAGCCAGCGGTTATGAATCATTGTGTGTTATGCTGAGCCAGTGGTTGTGACTCATAGTGAGTTAAACTGGGCCAGTAGTTGTGACTCATGTTGTCTATTCTGAGCCAGTGGTTGTGAATCATGGTGTGCTATGCTGAGCCATTGGTGTCTCATGGTGAACCCTGTTGAGCCAGTGGTTGTGAATAATGATGTATTATGCTGAGCCAGTGGTTGTTAATCATGGTGTATTATGCTGAGCCACTAGTTGTGAATCATGATGTGTTATTCTGAGCCAGTGGTTGTGAATCATTATGTGTTATGCTGAGCCAGTGGTTGTGACTCTTGGTTTGTTATGCTGAGCCAGTGGCTGTGACTTATGGTGAGCTACACTGCGCCAGTGGTTGTGAATCATAGTGTATTATTTTGAGCCAGTTGTTGTGAATTATGATGTGTTATTCTGAGCCAGTAGTTGTGAATCATGATGTGTTATGCTGAGCCAGTGGTTGTGATTCATGGTGAGTTATGCTGAGCC
Organism: Gigantidas platifrons; assembly: GCA_002080005.1. Taxonomy (NCBI): domain Eukaryota; kingdom Metazoa; phylum Mollusca; class Bivalvia; order Mytilida; family Modiolidae; genus Gigantidas; species Gigantidas platifrons. The sequence goes on from MJUT01002417.1 coordinate 332,944, forward strand.
AGTAGTTGTGAATCATGGTATGTTAAACTGAGCCAGTGGTTGTGACTCATGGTGTCTATTCTGAGCCAGTGGTTGTGAATCATGGTGTGCTATGCTGAGCCAGTGATGACTCATGGTGAACCCTGTTGAGCCAGTGGTTGTGAATAATGATGTCTTATGCTGAGCCAGTGGTTGTTAATCATGGTGTATTATGCTGAGCCACTAGTTGTGAATCATGATGTGTTATTCTGAGCCAGTGGTTGTGACTCATGGTAATTTATGCTGAGGCAGTAGTTGTGAATCATGGTGTATTATGCTGAGCCAGTGGTTTAGAATCATGATGTGTTATGCTGAGTCAGTGGTTGTGACTCTTGGTGTGTCATGCTGAGCTAGTGGTTGTGACTCATGGTGAGCTACACTGCGCCAGTGGTTGTTAATCATGGTGAGTTATGCTGAGCCAGTGGTTGTGAATCATAGTGTATTATTTTGAGCCAGTTGTTGTGAATCATGATGTGTTATTCTGAACCAGTGGTTGTGAATCATGATGTGTTATGCTGAGCCAGTGGTTGTGACTCATGGTGAGTTATGCTGAGCCAGTAGTTGTGAATCATGGTATGTTAAACTGAGCCAGTGGTTGTGACTCATGGTGTCTATTCTGAGCCAGTGGTTGTTAATCATGGTGTGCTATGCTGAGCCAGTGGTGACTCATGGTGAACCATGTTGAGCCAGTGGTTGTCAATAATGATGTCTTATGCTGAGCCAGTGGTTGTGACTCATGGTAAGGTATGCTGAGGCAGTAGTTGTGAAACATGGTACATTAAACTGAGTCAGTGGTTGTGACTCATGGTGTCTTATGCTGAGCCAGTAGTTGTGAATCATGGTGTGCTATGTTGAGCCAGTGGTGACTCATGGTCTGTTAAGCCGAATCAGTGGTTGTGACTCATGGTGTCTTATGCTGAACCAGTGGTTGTGAATCATGATGTATTTAGCTGAGTCAATTGTGACTCTTGGTGAGCTATGCTGGGCCAGTGGTTGTGATTCATGGTGTGTTATGCTGAGCCAGTGGTTGTGAATCATAGTGAGTCTTGTTGAGTCAGTGGTTGTGACTCATGGTGTGTTATACTGCGCCAGGGGTTGTGAATCATGGTGAGTTATGCTGAGCCAGTGGTTGTGAATCATGATGTGTTATGCTGAGCCAGTCGTTGTGACTCACGGTGAGTTATGCTGAGCCAGTAGTTGTGAATCATGGTATGTTAAACTGAGCCAGTGGTTGTGACTCATGGTGTCTTATGCTGAGCCAGTGGTGACTCATGGTGAACTATGCTGAGCCAGTGGTTGTGAAACATGGTGTCTTATGCTGAGCCGGTGGGTATGAATCATTCTGTCTTACGCTGAGCCAGTGGTTGTTAATCATGTTGTATTATGCTGAGCCACTGGTTGTGAATCATGATGTGTTATTCTGAGCCAGTGGTTGTGACTCATGGTGTCTTATGCTCAGCCAGTGGTTATGAATCATGGTGTGTTATGCTGAGCCAGTGGTGACTCATGGTGAGCCATGCTGAGCCAGTGGTTGTGACTCATGGTGAGGTATGTTGAGCCATTGCTTATGACTCATGGGGTGTTATGCTGAGCCAGTGGTTGTGAATCATGGTGTATTGTGCTGAGCCACTGGTTGTGAATCATGATATGTTATGTTGAAAAAGTGGTTGTGACTCATGGTGAGTTATGCTGAGCCAGTAGTTGTGAATCATGGTCTGTTAACCTGAGCCAGTGGTTGTGATTCATGGTGTCATATGCTGAGCCAGTAGTTGTGAATCATGGTATATTAAGCTGTACCAGTGGTTGTGACTCATGGTGTCGTATGCTGAGCCAGTGGTTGTGAATCAATATTTGTTTTGCTGAGTCAGTGGTGACTCATGGTGAGCTATGCTGGGCCAGCGGTTGTGATTCATGGTGTGTTATGCTGAGCCAGTGATTGTGACCCATTGTGTGTTCTGATGAGCCAGTTGTTGTGAATCATAGTGAGTCTTGTTGAGCCAGTGGTTGTGAGTCATGGTGTGTTTTGCTGAGTCAGTAGTTGTGAATCATGGTGTGTTATGTTGAGCCAGTGGTGACTCATGGTCTGTTAAACCGAATCAGTGGTTGTGACTCATGGTGTCTTATGCTGAACCAGTGGTTGTGAATCATGATGTATTTAGCTGAGTCAGTGGTGACTCTTGGTGAGCTATGCTGGGCAAGTGGTTGTGATTCATGGTGTGTTATGCTGAGCCAGTGGTTGTGAATCATAGTGAGTCTTGTTGAGTCAGTGGTTGTGACTCATGGTGTGTAATACTGCGCCAGGGGTTGTGAATCATGGTGAGTTATGCTGAGCCAGTCGTTGTGACTCATGGTGTGTTATGCTGAGCCAGTGGTTGTGAATCATGATGTGTTATGCTGAGCCAGTCGTTGTGACTCATGGTGAGTTATGCTGAGCCAGTAGTTGTGAATCATGGTATGTTAAACTGAGCCAGTGGTTGTGACTCATGGTGTCTTATGCTGTGCCAGTGGTGACTCATGGTGAACTATGCTGAGCCAGTGGTTGTGAAGCATGGTGTCTTATGCTGAGCCGGTGGGTATGAATCATGCTGTCTTACGCTGAGCCAGTGGTTGTTAATCATGTTGTATTATGCTGAGCCACTGGTTGTGAATCATGATGTGTTATTCTGAGCCAGTGGTTGTGACTCATGGTGTCTTATGCTGAGCCAGTGGTTGTGAATCATGGTGTGTTATGCTGAGCCAATGGTGACTCATGGTGAGCCATGCTGAGCCAGTGGTTGTGACTCATGGTGAGGTATGTTGAGCCATTGCTTATGACTCATGGGGTGTTATGCTTAGCCAGTGGTTGTGAATCATGGTGTATTGTGCTGAGCCACTGGTTGTGAATCATGATGTGTTATGCTGAGCCAGTGGTTGTGACTCATGGTGAGTTATGCTGAACCAGTAGTTGTGAATAATGGTATGTTAAACTGAGCCAGTGGTTGTGACTCATGGTGTCTATTCTGAGCCAGTGGTTGTGAATCATGGTGTGCTATCCTGAGCCAGTGGTGACTCATGGTGAACCATGTAGAGCCAGTGGTTGTCAATAATGATGTCTTATGCTGAGAAAGTTGTTGTGAATCATGGTGTATTGTGCTGAGCCACTGGTTGTGAATCATGATGTGTTATGTTGAATCAGTGGTTGTGACTCATGGTGAGTTATGCTGAGCCAGTAGTTTTGAATCATGGTCTGTTAACCTGAGCCAGTGGTTGTGACTCATGGTGTCATATGCTGAGCCAGTAGTTGTGAATCATGGTATCTTAAGCTGTACATGTGGTTGTGACTCATGGTGTCTAATGCTGAGCCAGTGGTTGTGAATCATGATTTATTTTGCTGAGTCAGTGGTGACTCATGGTGAGCTATGCTGGGCCAGCGGTTGTGATTCATGGTGTGTTATGCTGAGCCAGTGATTGTGACCCATTGTGTGTTCTGATGAGCCAGTTGTTGTGAATCATAGTGAGTCTTGTTGAGCCAGTGGTTGTGAGTCATGGTGTGTTTTGCTGAGCCAGTGGTCATGACTCATGGTGTGTTATACTGTGCCAGTGGTTTTGACTCATGGTGAGTTATGCTGAGCCAGTAGTTGTGAATCAAGGTATGTGAAACTGAGCCAGTGGTTGTGAATCATTATGTCTAATGCTCAGCCAGTTGTTGTCAATCATGGTGTATTATGCTGGGCCACTGGTTGTGACTGATGATGTGTTATGCTGAGGCAGTAGTTGTGAATCATGGTATGTTAAACTGAGACAGTGGTTGCGACTCATGGTGGCTTAAGCTGGGCCAGTGGTTGTGATTCATTGTGTATTATGCTGAGCCAGTAGTGACTCATGGTGAACTATGCTGGGCCAATGGTTGTGATTCATGGTGTGTTATGCTGAGCCAGTGGTGACTCATGGTGACCTATGCTGAGCCAGTGGTTGTTACTCATGGTGTATTATTCTGAGCCAGTGGTTGTGACCCATGGTATATTCTGATGAGCCAGTTGTTGTGAATCATAGTGAGTTATGCTGAGCCAGTGGTTGTGACTCATGGTGTGTTATGCTGAGCTAGTGGTTGTGACTCATGGTGTGCTATATTACGCCAGTGGTTGTGAATCATGGTGTGTTATTCTGAGCCAGTGGTTATGAATCATGATGTGCTATGCTGAGACAGTAGTTGTGAATCATGATGTGTTATGCTGAGCCAGTGGTTGTGACTCATGGTGTCTTATGCTGAGCCAGTGGTTTTGATTCATAGTGTGTTATGCTGAGCCACTGGTTGTGAATCATGATGTGTTA
>MJUT01002428.1:36546-55863 GCA_002080005.1 Gigantidas platifrons
TATGTGCCCACTGCACTTGTATGGCAGGGTATGTTGTTTGTCAACTAATAAAAAAGTGAGATATGCAAACCAACATTTGTTAAGGAGCAAAATGGGGGGCTCTACAGTACACATAATGAATGGCCTTCATTTGCTCTTTCCAGTTTAGAGGTCCCAACGTTTTTATAATTTACTTTAGGGATCCCACCTACTGCATAAAAGTCGTTTTTAGTATTTCTTCTTACCTGGTCTACAGTACATAGTAAATTATTTACTCATTTGAGTGCAATAACTTAAACTGTGCATCAAACTTAAAAATGAAATACAAAATAACATTTGTATATACACGTATATGCAGAAAAAAATAAATTTTTCATTTGTGCTGAATCTTCACATATCATAAATTGGTACCATCCGCCAAGACATTTGCCTGCTACCGTTATCCAGGGTTAACATTTAATACATGTAGCCATGCAATGATGTGATGCTATGATTTTGAAAATATTATGCTATTCTAAAATTTCTAAAATCTGATATTGCACATGTGAATAGGGACAATTAAAAAAAAGTGAAACTACTCACACAATGTCACCCCCATCAATTAAATTTCACACTTATATTACTATATTGTAAAACAAAAGAGGCGGAAGAAATCATTTAGAAGTGTCAATGAGACAACAATCCAAAACATTATTGGGGTAAAATTGTGCATTTCAAATAAACTTACATTATTAATATATTAACCAATCTCAAACAATGGGCTACAGCACACACTTTTAAGTCTTTATTATTGTAACAATATAGCAATAACATTTCCTATTTATTATATATTTGATTATTATGAATGGTTAATTACTTTTATAGGCTTGGAGAAGTTTGCTCACACATAGCGGCTATCCTATTCAAAATTGAAGCTTGTGCAAGGTTGGGATTCAACAAAGTGGCTTGCACCTCTGTACCATGTGGATGGAACCAGAACCATACAAAAAAGGTATTGATAAGAAAAATAGTATCATCCCTTTCCCCAGTGTGCAAAGTTAGCTGTAGCCCTACAGTCTGTGGCTAACAAAATTTGTTTAGGTCTACATGTATGTACATGTAACTAGAATTTGTCATAGATCTACATGCATGCATTATCAGAAAGTATCCAGACTACCTCAGCTGCCAGCAAAAATGACCACCAATAAGTTACTTAAAATAGAAAATTGAACAAAAAATCTACTCTGAAATGACTACACCATTATGACTAAAATTATGATGCTCAATAGCTAACTGAAACAAATATAGAAGTTTACCAATGCATGTGTACAGTATGCAATAATTAATTATAATATCTTTTTTGTGATTTTTACACAAGTCATTCTGATAGTTTGCACACAGTGACACTTAGCATAATTATGTTCCACTTAAAAATCCTATAAATTGATCTTACTCTAAAATTGTAGAAAAAGTACATGTATGCAAGACAAACCATGTACCCATATACAATTATTGACTTTTAATGAGGTCTACTCATGACTATACGGACCTGATCATTGATTGATTGACCGAGGCCAACGGCCGAGGTCAATCAATCATTGACCAGGTCCGTATAGTCAGGAGTAGACTGAAATTAAAAGTCAATGACTGCTTGATTAAATAATAAGGAATTTTTTCAAACTTAATAATTGTTTTATATTTCAATATTATTATCTAAATATTAAAATTTGGAAATTTTTAAGACTTTTTGAAAATTTTATCATTTAGAAATTTATTGAAAATGTTTAAATATTATGCAATTTTTTAAATTCTATGAACATTTTGAATTTTTTTGAAATTTTTGAAATATTTGAACTTTAAATTTTTTTTTTTTTATAATTTTGAAATTTTATGAATGAGTAAGATGCAATGTGATTAGTCGACACAACTTGACATCTTGGCCGGTGGGCAAGCCCAAATATACCTCACGCGATGTGTACTCACTCTGAGGTAGAGTTGTGAAAATGCTGTTTAGGCCAATCAGAAAAAAACAAAATTCCTTATCATTTAATAATGTTGATAGACGGACAGTGGAAAATTGATATATCCCCTAAATGATCACAGACGGCATAATATATTTTTTGTGTTCTTACAAGTTGGAATATAATATTTTTGCAGGTTAAACCAGCAAGACTGAAAGAAATATCATTCAGCAAACCAAAGAGAAGGGAAAATGAAGTACAAAATCCTGCTGCACCTAATCCAAACAATCAGCCAGTTGTGTTTGCTCTTAGTAACAACTTTCTAGAGAAGCTTAAACTTTGTCAACCAAAAGCAGTTACTTTTAGTATAACTGATCCAAAACCTCAGCCTCTGTTGTCAAGGCCATCTCTCCCACCTCACCTCAGTAGACTTTACAGCATTGACAATCACTTGTTATCAAGAGAACACCTCACTAGTAAATGTCTTGAAGTCTTTACAAGTCTGACATGTAGTCAAGATCAAGTGGATAAAGTGGAAGTTTTAACAAGAAGGCAAAGTAAATGTTCTTGTGGTTCGAGTATCGAAAAGGTCGTCTTACAGCATCAAATTTCCATGAAATATGCCATACAAACTCCGACAGTATCAGTAATATATCGCTAGTAAAGAAAATATTACACTATACACCAGTAACAACATCAGCTGCAATGAAATGGGGTGTTTCACAGATGGTTTTGTATCTTGTGATTGTTGTACTAATGGTTTAGTTGAAGTAAAATGTCCATATTCTTTCAGTAACATTCACCCATGTGAGATAAAAGATTCCTCATTTTATCTACAAAGCCACTCAACTCATGAAACATGTATGCCAGTGTTAAAACATGGACAATATTATACACAAGTACAAGGGCAATTAGCTTTGACAAAAACTAGTTTTTGTGACTTTGTTTGCTGGACACCACTTGGCATTCATATTGAAAGAATTGAAGCAGATTCCAATTACTTTGAAAACATGAAAATAAAACTGAAATCCTATTTCCAGAACATCATTCTACCAGAGTTATTAACACAACATATAAGAACAGAACTAGAATCCAAAGAGAAAAATAATTCATTTTGCATTTGTGGAAGAGGGGAAGATTATGATGACATGATTGCTTGTGACAATGAAAAATGTATTAAGGAATGGTTTCACATAAGCTGTGTGGGGTTGAAATCTATACCACAAGGCAAGTGGGTGTGTTTGAATTGCAGACATGGTGGCAAAGGAAAACGAAAAAGGAGTCAATAGAAAAATAATTTTCTAAACTTACATGTTAGTTTATACATTTACATGTATACTGTTACATGTCAGAAATAAAATTATTACTCAGACCCAAGCCTTTTTTGCTTAGGCCACATAAAGATAATTTGTAGATTCTAATTTCCTGACTCATGATTTTAAAAATTTTCAGTTTCATCTTAAATTGCCAGATGAGAAAAAAATGACACTTTCTTTTAATCTCAAATTCATCAGATAAATTTTTATGTTCATTACATGTGAAATTTCCATTTAATAACAGAATCCTACAACCAGCTTCATATATTTGTAATATAAATTTTAAATGACAGAGAATCTATATATTAGCTTGAATGTGGCCTTATATTACACCATACATGTATGATTCATGTGATTGTGCTCAAATTATGTTGTGAACATGAAAAATATTTATTCAATTACCAATTGTTATTGAGATAAACTGCTAAAATTCTATCTCGCATCCCTCCTGTTTTCTGAGGTGTCATCTGGGAGCGATGCGAGGTCAAATTTTAATTAGATTGAGGAGGAGTTGCACTGATAATTAAGACATGCAGACAGACAAGCTGATTCCCATATCATCCAAGCCTCAGAAAACATGTTCCTTAAGCTTGTCTCCTATGAATAAAGTCAGGTTGATCATACAAGCCTATCACCAATACAGCGTGGGTTCGCACCCGGCTGTGTAAATTACAAATAGGGTGCACTCGACTCGCAACCGCAAGTGATAAAGTTTGCCAGTTGCGTGTCCATGTTCGGTGGTTCTCTCCGGGTACTCTGGCTTCTTCAATCACGATATAGCTGAAATATTGCTGAAAGTGGCGCTAAAACACCAAAAATCAAAAATCAATTAAAGTCAGGTTGAGCTTTTGCCATGACTTTGCGTCTGTTGTTAACATTTCTTACAGTTGTTACACTGGAACTAATTTTGATCAACACAGTATTGTTTAAATTTGTTTTGTATTAATATTTCATTAAAGCAATCGGTCATTCAAATTCACAATTCCAGATATAACTCGCACTATTTTGTCACAAGTCGTATCATCATCGTCTACTCTTTTTACAATCGTTAAAGGCATGGTACCTTGTATAATTTTAAAGTCCTTTAAACGCCCAATTACTCTTTCAACATGAATCCTTGCTCTAGACATAAATCTTGACTCTTCAACCTCTTTCGCAGATAACTGGGATTTTCCTTTGGTGAAGGATGGAACAACTAATTTTGCTCCTTTAAACAAAACTTCCTCATTCATAGTGAATCCACGGTCTGCTAAAATAATGTCACCTGGCAGAAGTTTGTCCAAGAAACCTGACTCTAATGTAATTTGGTTATCGCTTACACGGCCTCCCCAACACTTTGATAAAAATATTACTGCACCTGATGGACTGATTCCAACTAGAAATTTTACCGTGTTATGACGCTTGTAATTTGAATAAGTTTGCGATCTAGCTTTCAAAACTGAAGGTCTTTCAATAAATATCTCTGTACAATCAATGATGCAACGCACTTTTCTAAATTGTTCATTTTGAAAAACTTCTGGTAGTTCCATTACATCGGTTTCTGGTCACATAACAAGTCCACCAAGACATTTATATAGAGCATTTAGCCAACGATGAAATGCTTTTGTAACGTAAGAAATACTAACCCCAAAACCATGGGCTAGGTCTTCATTGGCTAAATTCTGTCTTATTTTAAGGAAAGTCAAAAGCATTTCATCCATCGGGTCAAGTTTTGATTTCTTCCGCTTTGCATGCACTTTGGCTTCCTCGTAAATAACTTTAAATGTTTCACAATTTGGTAAACCTGTATAAAACTTAAGTTTTTTGTCATTTCCATCCAGGTTGTTAAAAGAAATAATTTTCTGTCTGAAAGTTTCATGGAGAATGTCATTTTCCACTGAAAGTTGTTTGATTTTGTTTTCTAGAGTAGTACACTTGTCCTTTATTTCTTGCAGTTCCTTAATTTTCAAGTTAAATTCACATATTATATTCTTTTTCTCCACAACATTTACATCATGGCAAATTTTAAAATAATTATTTGTTTCAATTATGCTGTTTAGCAAAGGTAATGTTATATCAGTTTGTGTACAAGCATCATTAGAATAAATTTTATCAGTTTGAGTTTCAGTACCAGGAACTGTATTTTCATCTTCTTCAAACAATTTTAGAAGGGCCTGTGCTGCTGTTGACCTGTCCTTTTTTTGCTCCCTTTCAACTATTCTTTGATGTCTTTCTACTTTAGCCTGAAGAATGTTTTCATCTTTCTTTCTGAGGGGAGTGTAACTGAAGATGGAAGGCACATAATCTGGGTCACTTGGATTCCTAGATGGTTGACCTGCAAAATACATTACTTTTAATTATTTTATTACATATCAATGGTCGGTCCCTTATGTATCCTTTGTTGTTTGAATTTGTCTAAAAGTATGTAGGTGATTTTGTCTTGTTCTACTGTCAGTTGGTACTAGTATGTGTGATGGAATGGCTACCAGGCAGTGAACTATTTTATAAAATAAAACTAGTCTGGTTTAGTAGGCCACTGTAAGGCGTTTATCATGGCCGTTGTACTGCTGGTGTAATCATAATTATGTTGTACGTAGCGAGCCTCCCTACGCTGTACTTTTTATCCCCCCGCGATAGCGGTGAGGGGATATAGTAATAGCGGCCGTCTGTCTGTCTGTCCATCCGTCACACTTTCTTGTTTATACGATAACTTGAGTAAAGATGGATAGATTTGAATAATTTTTTGCATGTGGCTTGTAATTATTATTATCTTGGATGGGTTCTAACATGGAAATATTTGAAGCAAGGGTTTTGGAGGAAAATCTTAGTTTTTGGTTGAAAACTCACCAATTTTGAAAATTGTGTCTTGTTTACGCAACAACTATATTAAACATGGATAGATTTGAATAATATTTTGCAAGTAGCTTGTAATTATCATTATCTTGGATTGGTTCTAACATGGAAATATTGGAAGCAAGTTTTTTGGGAAAAAATGTTAGTTTTTGGTTGAAAAATCACCAATTTTGAGAATTGTGTCTTGTTTATGTGATAACTTTAGTAAACATGGATAGATTTGAATAATCTTTGCATGTGGCTTGTAAGTTAAAGTATGTTATACATTAAGACTGCAAGGCTGCTTTCTATAAATATATAAAACTAAATATTATGCAAGTGCGGGGGGATACATCGCGCATTCATGCGCGAGACCGTTCTTTTATTCTAATTTGTGTTGCTGGGGTCTGTTGTTGAACTTGTGATTAAGCTAATCATATGATTAGCCATAAATACATGATTCATTCCTAATCACATAATTAGCTGTTTCAATGATTAAATATGATTAGTTATTACATTGATTAAAAGAGAGTTCAGCAACAAAATTTAATCATTGCATTAGCTAAGTATGTAAGCTGGTCTTTTGTATGGGGGTCCCAAACACAGGGGCCAGATGAGTTTTTTCATGTACCTATAGGTATATAGGTGCATTAAAAAAAACTCGTCTGGCCCCTGTGGTCCCACACACTGCAGTTGTATTCTAGTTTGATTTGAAAAGCTCCATTTCCATCTTGAGGTCTATCCCTCCTATAGACATTATTCAATGTTACACAGGCACTTGTTTCATATTTATATTTGTAGATAGTAAACAAATATATATATTTATGAAACAAGTGCCTGTTAGGGGGGAAAGAACTGAACCAGACAATCTCGCCATTCTCGGCCACGAACGTTGCCTACCCTATCTGCAAACTAGGGAATATGTTTGTTTTGGTGTTTGAATCTGTGTCAAGTTGTAGAACAATGATACATAGGTTATGTATGGGTCCTGCATCTTGTTTTTTTTTAGCAGTTTTTCACTTTTTGTTTAGTTTCATTATTCTGGTCAATAATCATTATCATAATGAATCCATCCTATAAAAGAGTTATTTATTGACCCAAATTCATCAACAACTCCTTTATCCATTATTTGAGAGGGGGTACAATATATCTACATTAGGCATTGCGTAACGAAATTTTATTGTTTACCTTACCTGAGATAAAATGTTTGGAACAAATCCGTGTATGTTCTGTGGGCATCCACTTTTCCCTCTTTATCGCTGTTATCCATTTTTGTTGAAGATCGACATCCTTAGGTATTCTGAAAAACTTTAGGCCGGAGCCTTTTTCCTGTCGGCTATTGCAACCAAAACAACAACAATGTGCGGCATGTTTACAAATAATATTGAGGTCAAACAGAACGTAGCTGTGTAGGTCAATTATTGAGTTTCGCCCTACGTTAATTACGCATGCGTTCACCGGAAATTGTTATGGGATATGATGTACTTTAAAAACGCAAACAAGAAAAAGATCTATACCAGCTTCTCCTACATATGGTGTTTACATCTCGCAATTGATTCGTTATGCAAGAGCCAGTAGCAATTATTCTGATTTCTTGAAGCGTCATCTTTGTCTGAAAAACAGGCTACTGGACCAGGGCTATAAAAAGATTCGCCTTATTCGATCTCTTAAAAAGTTTATATTCCGATATCAAGATCTTGTCGGAATATATTCTGTCTCTGCAGATACAATAGTAAAAGATACATTTTCAAATAGTGAAAATGTATAAAGATAAAGATTTGGTATACGTGGTTACAATGTCAAAAATATTTTCTGTTAAAGTGTGACGTAAAAATATTTTTGATATATACTGTCGTAATTAAAATACTTCAAAGGACTCATAGTTAATGATGGTGATGGCTCACGAGATATATTAGACACCCTCCTAACTGAATTTAGTACTGTTTGACTCTATTTTGCTCCAATATTGTAATAAATACTGTTATAGTGACAACCGAATCCTTTGAACCGTAATGGAAGCGGGGGGTTGGTGCCGTAAAATCTGATTCAATCCACCATTTCTTTAGAAATGCCTGTACCAAGTCAGGGCCATTGCGGTTTCCCAGTTTCCCAGTTGTTGACTGATTTTGTCTGTTTATTGATTTATGAGTTTTGAATTTCCCTTTGGGAGATTGCTCGGTGTTCGGTAATTTTGTTATTACCCTTATTATCTATATTTTATTTATTGGTCACGTGTTTGTCTTTCTGTATGGACTTACGATCGTTTGTTCACGTCTTGATGCCAAACGAGATGTATTCGATAAATTTAGAATATAGCATATAACATTGTATAACGTAAATACACAAATAATTTCATTAATCTCCACCACATTATGATTTACCAAATTAAACCTTACAAACAATCTAAAATTTTTCATCGGATACTGTGCTATAATTATTAATATTAAACATATAACTTGAGTAGATATAGAAAAGATCTATAAAATATGACTAAATGAAAGAGTAGAAAATGAAACATTGATTCGATCAGGTTATTTGTTTTGAAAAATACAGGAATACAATAACTGATATTGTATTTTTTGTTCTCGAATTTATAATATCAAAGTGATCTGATTATAGAAGAGTCTATTATTAACTACTTTTAGTCTCGAATTTATAATATTAACATATTCTGATTATAGTAGAGATCTAGATTAAGTGCTTCCTTATTTTGTACCTGAAAAGATCGCCTTCAACAAGTTCAATATTTCGGAAGTTGCACAGACAATTGCGTGAGTGGGTGGTTGTTGTTTAACGTCAAATCAGCAATTTTCCAGCTATATCATGGCGAGAACAAGTTAATTTCAATAATTTGATGATGATGTCCGCATTGTACTAGATCAACACGCTTAGTTGATTGTTTATTGTGCTAGCTCACTGAAACAACAATCCACGAGTAGACATGTCGCCCCACTTGAATTCATTATCCTGAATCGGAGCCAAGCAGTCTTTACCCTCTCTCTCTCTCCTTAATAATGTGCGCGCTTAGTGGAGAAGCAAGAAATACCGATTTTATAGTCTTTAATTTGAGACGATCGGGTCTCGAACCCATGATCTACTGCACTCGAGGTGAGTACGCTAACCATTACATCATTGATGCGCTTTCACATGACAATTAAACAAGTAAAATCTATTTAAAGGCTTCATAAATTAGTGTTTGCTCCTAGGAGACACTGTTGACTCTACGTACTACAATGTTTATTCTGACACTGTGAATGAAGACTAATTCAATGGGAGATGACCTTTCTACTGAGTATGACATTTCATTGTATTTCTTCTCTTATCTTGCTTTATTACAATTAATACAATATATTTATTAAAGTATTACAATATATCTGTTTGTCAGTGTTCCTCTATTTGTATTTCATATTTCTTTGTATCACCGGTTTTCGACATTCAAACACATTAATATTAATAACTAAAAAGAACAATCAATAATGAAAGCGTATTATAAATAGCATGACAAGCCAACACTTTACGTTTCAATTACTTAACTAAGAAGGAAATGTTTTTATTACGGTTCAAAATGGTAGCATGAAAAATGGAATATGCTTATTTATAAACCATGTCTTCCACGGTTAATGTAAATTAAATATTAAGCGCAGGTTTCCCAGTGAGCATGACGTCAAAATTTATATTACTAAGCGATGAAACCAAAATCGGTCTGCTTGATTTTTATATCAGGAAATATGGAATGAGGAAAAATGTGATCTTTTCACCTCCAAAAAAATAGATATATTATGAAAAGAAAGTTTAAACAGTGATGGTCATTAATTCCACCAATATCAACAAGACGAACTCACTGTTCAACACAGAAACCTGACATATGATGTTGGTAATCTAGATTCTGGCTTGGGACAGGCACTGAAATGTGGCGGGGTATAGTTACTTTAAAGATGAAATGTTAAGCTATCATAACATAATCTCTAATAAATGAACTGTTCAACATAACGTTGTGGGTTTTTTTTTTTCTTTTCTTTTTTTTTCTTTTTTTTTTTGCTGCCTTTTAAACACGACATAATATATCGTATAACTATTTTCTCTAATTCTATTCTTTTTTCCAATTTCGATTTGTCTTATACTGGGAATTAACGTTACAAATATATTGCCAAGATACCTTTTTCGCTGGTTTTCTTTTCTTACTTTACCGCGATATAAACACGATGGCAGTTTTATGGCCCTGTACCAAACCAGGAGAGTGATCGGTCATGTATATGTGTATACTAAGAGGTTTCTATGATGCCTCCGTACCTGATTTGAATTTTGAGATGTTCTAACCTGTAAGTATTTTTATTTTTGGTTTCCATTTTATTACCATTATTTTAGCTGTTCTAGCAGAGGTGTAGGGTATCATTTTCTTATCAGGAGTGAAATTCTATTACGACATATTTGTTTTCGTTTAAGCATGTTTTGTGGTCAAAAGATATATTTTTATTATATGGGCATATCGGGGGAAAGTGGAATATTGAAGCACGGGACATTTTTGCCGGAGACGAGACAGACACCCACAGGTATTTTCATGATCTAGTTCCAGTTTGGAGAAATTGTTCTTTAATGAAATGATTGTTTTTTTTATCATAAAATGAAGGTGCTTTCTACACGTGGACCAGTTGAAATTGGTGGTAAAACCAGCATAAGTTTGTAAGATATATCAACAAAGAGCAATTCATTATTCAAACCAGCAAAACAGAATATAATATTTTGTACATTTATTGAAATTCAAAGTTAATCATTAAACGGAATTTCGTATCGATTGTAGGGATGTTTCATTCTAAAAAAAAATAAATGAAAGAAAAAAGAACAATGGATACTCAACGCATTCTTGCACTCTCAAACAAGTTATAGAATCTCCTATTACACTTTGTTTTGAAGTACAAAATAATTTCTTTTTGCGTATTTAAATATTCATACGCGATTCCTACACTAGTGTCATGGGTGATATATCAAAGTGGGTGGATTTTGTTTGGTTTCCGACAGAGCACGGTGGTGATTTTTATTTGGCTACAACACATAACTATCATGGCTTTAATTAACCAAGAATGAAAATTGTGGATTCCTGATAATAAATAAAGCATAAAATATTGGTGTTAAGAAGTGTTGATAAGTAACATAGTTTCAGTTACTTGGTAGGGTTTATTATTTTTGCCATAAGGAACGTATAATTCATTTATATAGTTGTGGACGTATTATGCACTATAGTGTTTAATTTTCACACTGTTTGTATTCTATAACATGTGCAGTCCATAATATTAGTCAGCCCACTTCAAACTATGTCAGCTGTTTAGTTGTCCTACTATTTACCTGATTGGGTCCCCGTCGTTTTGTGTCTGTATTTGTAACTTCGTAATGTGATGTCTGGCTTACAAGACATTTTAATGGAGGACATCCCACGTGGTTTATTAGAGCTGACCTGTTTTTTGGTTAGATGTCTGGAAATCTTAACAATTGAGGTGAATCCTGTTTGATGGAGAGTTTATGTAATTTAGTTTATGTTTTACTTGTATAATATTAATGTGCCCGAACCCCTAATGGCTAACAAATCCTTAAAGACAATGTTCTCATCCTTAAGTAATTGATGAACGTAGCCGATTTTGCTATTCTGTTTAGACCAAGAAGAGTTTGAAGATACCAAAGGGGTACTCACAGAGACCTTAAAATGCTTTGGCTTTCAAATATTTTCGATTTGAGCGTACCAGATGAAGGTTTTTCCAGAAAGGTGCCGTGTGCTCTAAATTTGATTTCTACATTTTTATTACCTATGAACTATGCATTCATCGCTTGAAAATAAAAATAAATCGAACAAACTGATTCGATTATTACAATTATTTGATTTGTTAACCTTAATTATAGCTGTTATATATTTAATATGCGTATGTGTTGTTAGGGTTACTTATGCAAGGATCACAGTGTATGGCATCTTTGATTAGCTGCAATATGTTGAAACCAAAATAAGTCAAGGAAAAGAGAGACATGGATGTCACCAAAGAAACAGATGATTTGGAAGAGACTGAAAACTGTAATTCATTTTTTTTTCGTGCTAAAGGAAAAGCCACACAACACTTAAATATATATATGTTCTTGTTTAAGGATCTAATAAACACAAGAGAAAACCAAATGGGCAATAAAGAATGGACAATCTAGAGATGCATGCCTTATTGGGCATAAGACACCGAACAAAGGCAAGTAAAACAAAACAAAAACGCAACACAGAAAAAGAAAGGCAACACGGATCTCAAACAAAGAAACACGTGGATGAACCCATGTGCTCGTAAAGGGTAATAATAGTGTGTTCGCGCATTTCATTTAGTACTTCCTAAATCATCTACACACTATTAACGCTTACATATGAATTCATTCTAAAGAAAAGCTTGTTTTTGTGTGTTGATTTTTGTTTTAAAAAAATCAACAACAATAATTCATACATAAAAACACAGCAAGTGACATTTTAAAAATGCTGGTACAGTAGTAGTTTTGATCAAATCCTTCCAATTGTTTACACATTTGAATTATAATGGACATGAACTGTACACTCTCCATTGACAGTTTTGCCGTTTTGAACTGGTATATATATCATACAAACAATTCTGTAAGAGAACGAAAAGATGTATTATCCCAATCAGTATGTGATCAATGATACGGCTAATGACACAGACAGGTCCATGTCATATTAGACTATTGGTATACGTGTGTCCCATTACGAGGTTCGCTTTTTAATGGGAGTCATATTTCTCTATCTTTAGTTTTCTGAGTAGTGCTTGATATATCATTTTTTATCATTTTTTTTGGTTATTCGATTAACAAAGAATCATACCCTGAATTGAGCATGAAACGGCCCCTAGTATTTACTTCTATCGATAAACGCTATATCTGTACATCTTTTCCACCCGTTTTGATGTTACTTTGTGTATATCATTTAATATGACGTGGATACTCTGCTAAATAGTTCTTTGTTTACATGTTTGAATTGTTTTGAGAAAAAATACTGGACACACTTGATAAGAAATCTACACAACATAATATAAATCATCCGTGGTACGGCTCATGCTTTAGGCCGGTATGTATATATTTACACAACATAATATAAATCATCCGTGGTACGGCTCATGCTTTAGGCCGGTATGTATATATTTACACATTTATTGAAAGTTAACTTAATTTTGCATTAATCGGGAGTGGGTTTTATTTGTTAAACAATTGGACGCACCTTCTTTAATATTAACATAATCTTAGTTTTATACGAGTTGCTCCACTTTATTATCGCGGTCATCATGACACTGCACACATGAAAATAAGATGCATAAATAATCTCCATGTGTTTCTGTAGAACTAATGCCGTGTAATAGACTTATTCCATGTTCGTTTTGCTACAATAAGATTAACATGTATATAATTATGAACTATGCTGTTTGTGAATTTATCATTATTTTGAACACTCCTTTTTGTACCTGCATTCTTAGATAATAAACGTTAGAGAATACCGAAGGGACAATAACAAATGGACAATCCAGAGATATTGGTAACACAGGGTACACAAGACAAAGACAAACAAAATACAATACACGCCTGCGTAATGCGTAATTACAAATATTGTTTTCATTATTTTATTTTTCAGTATATAAACGATCCTTGATAAGTATATATGAAAGGAGGACATCAGCCAAGGCCATGGGATTTGTAGGAATAGCAGTATTAGTGTTTGTCTTTGGATTTTTTATTGTGTTGAACTGTCTAAATATTGGCCGTAATATGGTAGATGCTCAATGAACACATAAGTCACAGGGACGATTTTATACCTGCAAACCTGTATTACGAAGTCACACGTGGGACAAGAAAAGGTGGTCATCTTAAAAGAAGTTGCATTCATATGAACCTTTCTATGACATGGTAATCAACATGTGACCTTTTAATAAAAGTGACTGCTTAATAGAGGTCACCACATGGGCAGGTTTCACTGTATATACGGTCTTGTCTCTAATAAACCATATAATGAGTACATTATTATTAGTGAACTTGTAAGTAAATAAACCAAAGTGGTACAATATTCCATTAAAGAGACCGAGACAGAAGCATCTTGTCGAATATATAATTCATAACACAAATATTTTAAACATGTCTTTTTGCACATTTCAGTTTTTAAGGATCTAGACTTCAATATATTTTGCATTCGCTTTCTAAGGAATACAAAAGTAGATATCAAGTTCAATGCGCACGGTGCGTTTCTGAAATAACCTTCATCAGGTACGCCCAACGTCGAAAGATTGGAAAGCCAAATAATTCTAAAATTTTAGAAGCCATAAAACCACAGGGCCTAACCATGATAACCAAACTCGGTTAAGGTCACCTATGTCTGAGGGTGGAGAATTTTAGTTTTGATAAGAATAACATATTGACATCGCCATTCTATGATTTACCAGTACTTTCTACAATGATATTATGATATTTTATATCATACATGATATGGAACAACCGCATCTGTGAATTAATGATCAGCGTGCTCGCCTCGAGTGCGGTAGATCGAGGATTCGAGACCTGGTCGGTTCAAACCAGACTATAGGAATTTTATTTGCTGCTTCTCCTCAATGCACACACCATTTAGGACAAAGACTGGTTGGCTTGGAATCATAATGAAATATCCGAACGAATCGACATGTCTAAAATGGAAATGGAACAGTGAACTCTTGCAAACTTGACATGAGAATTTGTGATAATTTGTTATTTTTATGTCTCATTAGTAATGTTGTATATATTCGGATTATATATTTGTTTTAATGTACCTATCTTGTATTTTATTTCACGAATGCAGAAATATATATGGGATTGCACATTTAATTATGGTATTGGTTTAAGAGAGTGTTGCGATGGCGGGCTTTGGAGGTACAGTGACATTATCCACTTAAAGGGTGGTGTAAATCAGATGTGGATAAGAGTACTAGTATATAGAATCAAGGTCCTTCTCCTCATACAATATCATTAAAACATTTGACGTCTCTACCTTCTACACATCTATTACCCACTCGTTGTTTGTCGTTTTGTCTTTTTTCCTTGGGCTATTGTATTGTCTGTCCTTCGATTTACGGCTTCTGGATGCCCCTTGGTGTCTTCGAACTTTTGTTTAAAATATGTGATGTCATAAAAGCGTGAGCGTGGCACAAATCTCGTGCCATAATATATATATATTTTAGATAAGTAATACATGCATGTTGGTTTGTTGATGATGTTTAACGCCACGTTCAACAATATCTCAGTTATATCGTGGCGGTCAGTTTTTTTTATTGGCGAAGTAAGCCGGAGGACCCGGAGAAAACAACCGACCTGTCGCAAGTCACTAACAAACTTGATCACATAATGTTGTACACATCACCCTGATCGAGATTAGAACCCACAACTGCATTGGTGGCAATCTATGCAGAGTTTAAAGGTCAATAGATATTGATAGATCTTACGAAATACGTTACTTGCACTCGTGGGCACTTATCACGTTATCACTTAGTACGTACGGGCTTTCCCTAGTTTTCTGAAATTCAATATTAACCAAAAACGAAAGTAAAATCGTATTTGAATGATTTGTTTCAGCTGTCAGATATAAATATATTGTTTTTCTTATCAAATGTAAATATTTGATTAATTATGAAATTATCACAGAGATAGATAACACAGTGTTTGCAAAGATCTGAAGGGATGAAATTTTTTCAGTTATGTAATTGGTTTCAGCTATTTTTTTCTGTGAAAAAAAAAATCCGAAAGTTGCAAGACACAGTCAGAACTTGCCAAACCGAACCTTTTTGAAAAGGGATGTAAATGGTTTCAGAGCTATTTTTCATTGATTTTCAGTTATGTTATTTTCTTTCCAGAATAATCCCCGGATCTGTATCATATAATCATGGAATCGTTTTTTTTATTATTTCACGTCACCGTTCCCCCATAGACAGAGGATCATATCATGCCCATCTCAACACACTTTGAACTTCATTTTCATCAATGACCGTTTTACTTTCCAAAAATTAGTGAAATCAGTTATATATTTCTGTAATGAAACTACTTAACAGCTTGTCTATGAGAAAACCATGCACAATTTAAAATTTCGTCCAGTAGCAAGGTCCGAAATGTAGTGACTCCATGAATACCACCAAAAGTGCAAATGGGTCGTTCTATTTGTTTTAATTAGTTACCGGTCATTATTTATCTCAAGGGGGCGACAAAAAGGTAGGGGGGGTCATGAAAACATTGGCAATTGATAGAGGGGGGTCACTGCTTTACTGGTTGATCAAGCAAGGGGTCATGCATTTTGTTAGACATACACTATAGATAAAATCATTGAACTGTTTTGCAAAAAAACTTTGGTGTTGGAATCATTTCTGAAATAAACCCATAAAGGGAAATTTGGCTTTAAAATACATTATCTTTTGATAATTTTTGCACTATGAATACTTTCTCAGTTGTTTTGTTGTATTATAAAGTATCTTTTAATTTGCAAATTTCTGTTACTATAATACTGTTGATTTGAGATTAATTGCGAAGCTGATGATTAAAATAATATCTCAATATATTAACAAAAACTATTGTATTTATTGCAACAATTCTTGATGCAGCTTCTTTACATAATGGGCTCCTGGCTTGTTGAAGACTGTGAAGACAAAAAATTACAATAAAGTGACTTAAGGGTATCATTTTCATTATATGTGGTCTTGTATGTCTTCATGAACACAGAAGGACATTTAGTTCCATTTCCTATGAGCTACTACCCTTGTGAAAAGGAATTTATAGCAACATATGAAATTAGAAGCCTTTCAACAATAATCAGGAAAGAGGGGGGTCAAAAGATTTGAAGTAGTTGAAATAGGAGGGGGTGGGGAGGTTTACCAATTTCAACAGAACTTATAAAGGGGGATCAGTTTTGTTTTCTCATTCCAAATTTACATTTTGGCCCCCCCCCCACCCCCCTGGAGATAAATAATGACCGGTCCCTTAGATATATATGTATATAAAAGAATATCGTACAAAATATATTTTACTTATCTAATTATTTTTTCAACTTCTTATGGATTAGCACCACTGAAAATGTTAGATTGAGATATGTACGTCTGCCCTTAGTAAAATACGTATTTGTTTGTTTGTTTGTTTGTTTGTTTGTTTGATGGTGATTGACGCCACGTTCAACAATATTTCAGTTATATCGTGGCGGTCAGTTGTATTGGTGAGGGAAACTGGAGGACCCAGAGAAAACCACCGACTTGTCGCAAGTACCTGACAAACTTTATCATATAATGTTGTAAGCCTCGCCCTGATCGAGATTCGAACTCACAACATCAGTGGTAATATGTACTGATTGCATAGGTAGCTGTAAATCCAACAACCATACGATCATGACCACGACAGCCCGGTAAAATATTTATATTTTCAATGTGTATTTAACATTATCATGCAGATAAAGCATGTGTATGACAGTTAATATTATATATATTAACTTTGATCTGTAATTTATAGATTAACATTTTCTGAAAATATTTAGGCTTCTCCTTTACGGAGATAATTATATATTCAACGTTTAACGTTGTGCAGACATTTGTCCTGTGGACATTAGTGAAGAGTACATAGTGATCTCTACTCAACTGGACTACTGGAACGGTTTGTAAACATTATTCTCATGTTTCACTAATAATTAAATATATATCTATTATACATATTAAGTAGGGTGAACAAGAGATCGTAAATCAGGAGTCACAAAAAGAGAAGTAGATTGCATTGTATCACTTGAGGGTTAGTGTTATGGTTTTTAACGTGACTTTCTACTATTTTAGTTATATCATGGCGGTCAGTTTTTTTTTGGTGGAGGAAACCGGAGTACCCGGAGAAAACCACCGAACTGCCGCAAGTCACTGACAAACTTCATCACATAATACTGTATCGAGTACACCTCGATGGAGCGGAGTTCGAACACACAACGTTAGTTGTGATAGGCACCGATTGCATAGGTTGTTGTAAATCCAACTAGCTTACAATCACGACCACGACGGT
The DNA here is from genome assembly GCA_002080005.1 of Gigantidas platifrons. Classification (NCBI taxonomy): domain Eukaryota; kingdom Metazoa; phylum Mollusca; class Bivalvia; order Mytilida; family Modiolidae; genus Gigantidas; species Gigantidas platifrons. The sequence continues at coordinate 54,647 of MJUT01002428.1, forward strand.
CCCTAGAATCATTTACGAGACAAGTTGTGTAGCTCATAACATATGAATACACTCATTTGGTTCTCTCGTTATCAGGACATTTTCTTATTTCAGCATTAAAAACAGGGAATAGTTGCTTTTCATTTTGTTTTAATATTTATTAGAAATCTACGTTTGCATTACTATCATTGGGTCTATGCACAGTTGAAAGGTCAATAGATATTAATATATCTTACGAAATACGCTACTTGCACTCGTGGGCACTTATCACGTTGATAGTACGTACGGGTTTTCCCTAGTTTTCTGAAATTCGATATTAACCAAAAAACGAAAGTAAAATCGTATTTGAACGATTTGTTTGAGCTGTCAGATATAAATATATTTGTTTTTCTTATCAAATGTAAATATTTGATTAATTATGAAATTATCACAGAGATAGATAACACAGTGTTTGTAAAGATCTGAAGGGATGAAATTGTTTCAGTTATTTAACTGATTTCAGCTATTTTTGCTGTGAAAGTTGCAGGACACAGTCAGAACTTGTCAAACCGAACCTTTTTGAAAAGGGATGTAAATGGTTTCACAGCTATTTTTCATTGATTTTCAGTTATTTTATTTTCTTTCCAGAATAATCCCTGGATCTGTATCATATAATCATGGAATCGTTTTTTTTTTAATTTCACGTCACCGTTCTCCCATAGACAGAGGATCATATCATGCCCATCTCAACATACTTTGAACTTCATTTTCATCAATGACCGTTTTACTTTCCAAAAATTAGTGAAATCCGTTTTACATTTCTGTAATGAAACTACTTAAGAGCTTGTCTATGAGAAAACCATGCAAAATTTAAAATTTCGTCCAGTAGCAAGGTCCGAAATGTAGTGACTCCATGAATACCACCAAAAGTGCAAATGGGTCGTTCTATTTGTTTTAATTAGGGACCGGTCATTATTTATCTCCAGAGGGCGACAAAAAGGTACGGGGGTCATGAAAACATTGGAAATTGATAGGGGGGTCACGGCTTTTCTGGTTGATCAAGCAAGGGGGTCATGATTTTTGTTAGACATACACTATAGATAAAATCATTGAACTGTTTTGAAAAAAACTTTGGTGTTGGAATCATCTCTGAAATAAACCCATAAAGGGAAATTTGGCTTTAAAATACATTATCTTTTGATAATTTTTGCACTATGAATACTTTCTCAATTGTTTTGTTGTATTATAAAGTATTTTTT
>MJUT01002428.1:81893-92371 GCA_002080005.1 Gigantidas platifrons
TCTCTCTCTCTCTCTCTCTCTCTCTCTCTCTCAGATTTTGTATTGCCTTTGTTCTAAATTACCAGAAATAAAATTGCATACCTAATGAAATGTATTCCCAAAAAAGCGTCGTGCACACTAAATATGATATATTGTTTTTGTATTACTATCACTGGGTCGATGCATCTTCTGGTATAAGACCTTTCCTGGAAGTACAGGAGAGACCTTACATGTCCCAAACTGGATTTATCCTTGGGATGTTCTCCCGAAGCATTTCCCATGGTATGCCGCTAGGCAATGGAGGTTTGATAATGGAGTTTCCCTCTCTATCCACAAAACAGTGGAATTATTTACTCCATAGCTGGGAACTAGGTTTGCAGACACCAGGGCATATCCACGCACCGATGGGCCATGCATGCCCTGCATCTAGGACCTAGTTTCCTCCGAGACCTTGTGGTTCTGCCTGGAGCTGCGAAGCATCCAGTTACCATCTACCACTTCGAGGAGGTTCCCATATCTGGACCACATAGGTCTTATTGTATGAGATGCTATAACTGGTGAGGAAGGCTTACGCACTCGGATCCCCTTTTCACAGCAACCTGTTAGCCAATGGCGAATATGACAAGCACACATACACTGTACGCATCAATACAGTCATGTTGATCAGTGCTCATTAAATATAAAAAAAAAATTCGAAATTGCATTTCCTGAATCATTTAATTATTAGATTAAGGTTATTCTTGCTCAACCATAGGTGATCTTAGCCGATGCTTAGACGCTTTGGTTTGTATGTTCAGAAAGATTTTTAAATTGTTTGCTTTTCAAATATCGTGGCTTTGTGCGTACCCGATGAAGGATATTCCAGAAACGTGTCGTGTAAATCTACATTTTTATTACGCTGAAAAAATTCGAGATTTGTTATAAACATATCAACTTAAAATATAATTAATCAGATAGACTTTGTAATATATATATCTGATTAGCTTTGTTGTTTTTTGTTGTTGTTTTTTTTTCTCATATTTTCGACATTGTCGTCGAAAAATAATGTTTCTTTATTATCTGGTTTGCATGTGCAGTCTTGAAATGTGTCATTCAAGAATACATTTTTGTTGTAGCACTCTCAAGTTGACCCGTGAATATGGCAGACCCGAGAGATATTGATATACGACCTGGATTGTTTCATTTAAAACCGACGCATCAACATAATCTCAATTCCACGTCCGTCGAAAATAAGACAGCAGATGTGAGGGCCGCGAGAGATTTGGAACATCCTATTATACATACTTTCTTAGAATTACAACTTAATTTTCTTAGTAACAGTTTGTTAACTGACATGCAAGATGCCACGCGAAACCTTCTAGATACTCTTCATTCTATTCCAAAACATCTGAATGCTCTTGCAGATCTGGAAGTGATATACAGAGATATGAATGAAAACCAAAAAGCCGATGATATAGCACAGAGAATCAACATTATCTTAGTTAGTATGGATTCACAAGATCTCAAAGAGAAAGCGGTCTGTTTGTTAGAACAAGCTAATCTTCGTTTATTTACAGATCATAGTGAATATGATTCTCTACAGATGACCTACGATTCTATGCCGTCGTCTGATAGACTTCAAGTAGTCCGTACGCATACACAAAATGACGGAAAATCAATACCGTATAAAGCTAAATATCATGCAACAATAGAAAATTGTCAAATGACGGTTGATCTTTTTAAAAAGGGAATAGAAATGTTGAAAGACATTTCCTGTCCAGATAATGAGATTACAATGTGGACATTTTACATGGCTATGGCAATAAATAGATTGTATGAATCGCATAGAATCATGTACAAAGAAGATTTGGATTATGTAGTTGGGGAAATGCCCCATCTCACAAAACAAGCAATACACTTATTCTTGAGTGTTATTCACGACTTAGAATCGCAATGCAATATATATGTGTTATACAGGGCACGGTCATATGCATACATTGGACACATCTTATGTAGTAAAAGATATAATATTCTAGAAGCAGATTCACTTTTAAGAAATACTAATTACCACAGGTTGAAAGACATTTTTGATGATCCCTTATTAGCTTTTCGTCGTGCCAATGACTTACTTCAAGACGATGAAGTTGTACTTAACCGCTATGGAAGGAGTTTATATCTTATGTCATTAAGTGGGACAAACCAAGAAGAAAAACGAAAATTGCTCGAAAAAGCGGACCAAATTCTCTCAGATTCGATTAATAAACACACAAGAATGCGCTTACTTGCATATTCAACCAGAATGAATGTGTATTGCGACATGTCATCATTAAGGAATATGACAACTGAACAAAAGCAAACATTGCTAATTAAAGCAAGGGAAGACGGGTTGCGATCTTTGACAGAAAACTCCACCTCTAAAGATGTCTGTAAGCTTGCTAATATCTGCCAACGTCTTTCCAAATTTCCTAGGTTCTATTTTCATGGTCCTGAATTCGTATCAAGAATAGAATATCTCCACGAAGCAGTGCACTACCTCAGTCAGCGTCTATATGTAGAACGACAAACGTATTTTTTAGCATATACATTTGGTACATGCTGGTATGACTTAGGAAAATTCCGCGTTGCAGTTGAATGGATTAAAAGAGCATGCTTTCTGTCAAACCATGATCTATCAGTAGCTGCTATCCGAAATGTAATTATTTATATATTCAAGAAGTACGAAGATACCGTTTTATACGGAGATGACACGAAAGCAAAACATGTGTTCGAAGAGCTACTGTGTGCATTCACGGAAATCGTACGTAAGGTCGATGACATAGATATTGTTAGAAATATAATTTCGGAACACGTTTATAGCCACCATGTTAGAAACATGTGGTCATTTATGCGTTTCTTAAGAGACATTTCATTGACGGAGGACCATGTGCGCATTGCTGAAATGCTGAAAGATATACTTGTGGAAAAGAAACCCCATGACTTGTCCGTTCGAATTCTACATGCATGTAGATATGAACCTACGGAAATTGTGGAGGTATTCCGAACACAGGAATTCGATTATCTACAAGTAAAACAGGAAATAGATAAACAACCCTATATTTTGGACAACAGCAAGCTATTCAAATATGACTTTGTCGTCATTCAAAGTAAATATGATGCTGGTTGGGTTGGGTGTTTTGTACTCCACCAACTTAGAGAACAAATGGATGATCAAGACATTTCGCTGAAAGGTAACATATGTTGTTATTGTTGTGTGTGTAACAGATAATGTAAAATAAAAAATAAAAATATATAATTTAATCGGAAAAGTTCCAAAATCTAATAGAAAAATTGTAGAAATAGAAGTAAAATTGATAACATAGCACACACGTATTCATGAATACTGACTTGACGCGGACTCGGTACAGGAACTTCAATAAAACAAGTAGCGGGGTAAGCTATTTTACGGGCACACACCTCTACTATACTGACATGATGCGGTCATTGGAAGTGTTAATAATAATAATGAAATCATTTTCTTTTCCAGATTTAATGTCAACTGAAAAATGGATAATGATTGTAAAACATTATACAATAGTAACACGACGTGTGGCACTAGTTGAACAGGAACTGTTTACCCTTACGGAACACCTGAGTTCACCATGTGTAGTGCATTGTCGACCATTGTTTGCCATTTTGTTTTCTGTTTTACCATTGCATTGTCTGCCTTTCGTTGGTTTGCGGTTTCTCATTATCCCTTTGGTATCATCAAACTTTTTATTCAGGAATACACCACAATCTCCATGTTTTGATGAAATATACAATTATTAAATAAGGTTACTGGGACTTTTTCTTTTGAATGTCATCTGCTATGCAATGATACACACAAAGTGTACACGAAAATATAGAGATCCCATCAAATTAAGTGTCCTAGATGCGCATTTCAGAATTCAGTTTTATCGTTGACATGTCAACATAATTCGTATTATTTTGAAAAACAACAGTATACATTCGAAGAGTTGTTGGGCGGATCACAGTAATAATTTAAAATGCATTTATATGATTAATCTCTTTATAACAGCCTAAGCTTGCATTACATACATTAAATTAACACGACGGGTGACCCCAGTAGATCAGGAACTGCTTACCCTTCCTAAGTTCACCACCAGTCTTTAGTGGGTTCGTGTTACTCGATCTTTAGTTTTATGTGTATGTTTTGTAGATTGTTGTTTGTCCTTTTGTACTTTATCTTTTGGTCAATGTGTTGTCTGTTCTTCTTATATTTACGGATATTAATTACACCTTTGGTATCTTCAAACTTTTCTTCAATGAGCGGTGGTTTCGATGAGCCGATGGGTGGGTCAGATTAATAATTTAGAATGCATTTGTATGGGTTAATCTCTTTACAACAGCTTAAGCCTGCATTTCATACATGTAAGAGGGTCGTGGTGTGGTCGTGATCGTATGATAGTTAGATTTCCAACTACCTGTGCAATCAGTGTATATCACCCCGTTCCTCGGGAGGTGTACTCGATACAACAATATGTGATAAAGTTTATCATTGACTTGCGACAAGTCGATGGTTTTTCTGGGTATTCGGTTTCCTTCACCAAGAAAACTAACCGCCATGATATAACTGAAATATTGTTGAAATTGTCGTTAAACACTATAAACCAAACCATACATATGTGACTTTCTTAGCGATTATGGCACTTTGAATATTTAATCGATACTTTTGTATTTTCAGAATGGAACGGAGAGATTGATGGTGATTCAGGTACAGCTATAGCTATTAGCACATTAAAGGCTATCTACGGAAGTAGAAAGATTTTACTGGTAATTACAGAGCACTTTCTAACCAGAGATTGGCCTTTGTTGAAGACAGTTATAGACAATACGATACAACACAGACCAGAGTCTATTGTATTGATTTTACTTGGAAAATGTCATATTCCGAAGGAAATACAGAAACTACCTGTTTTTGATTTAACGATGAGGACTAAAATACCATTTAAAATACAAAAACTTAAACGTACCTTAACTTGAACAAACATGTGTACAATCAATACACAATTCACCTTACCGTGATTATTAGGATTTGGCTAAGATATTCCCACGTCAACCTCGACCAAAAAATACATAAATAAAAACAACAAACAAAAAACAAACAAAAAACAAATTACAAAAAAGTACAAAAATACAAAAAATAACAAAAAAAAGGTGCTTAGGGTAAATAAAACCAAAACGCATAATTAACGCAAGTCTAGGAACAAACAACACAGCTGTTTCATCGAGATTCATTACTTCTCTTTCTTTCCGACCGGTGTGATTATAAGATTAAGATTTGATCATACAAGGCAAAACTGGTAATATAACAGCTTTGGTAGTCATAAGATGTTACACACGTTTGAGTTTTACGTGAGGTTTTGTTTTAATATTCCCATATCTAAATAATGTACACGTATGATTCCTTTATTCTGTTTTATGTCCAGAATATGTATCTATGATGGATTTCTTGTGATCATCATAACAGGGAGAAAATGGTGGAATATACCTGGGTACACTGAGACAACCACTGGCCCCTCGCAAGTCACTCACAAACTTTATCACATAATATTGTATCGAGTACACCTCACCATGAACGAGGTTCGAACTCACAACTTTAGTGGTGATAGGCACTAATTACACATCCAACTACAATATGTCGCAACCACGATGGCCCCATGGGAGGGATGAACCTGTCATGAGAGGTATATTTACTTATTATTACTTATATAAATTAATTTGTTTGTAAAAGTTATGAATATGTTGGTTTTGTTATGAATTTCATAAACAAGGAGAATACTCTTCATGTGGATATGATATATATACCTTGTGTTAATAATAACGCTGTCAAAATCACCATGCAATAAGAAGTTTGTTCAAAAATCTTTTTATATATACATGTTTATCTTGATTCATTGCACATGCAATAAACAATTGGAATATTAATAAATATTTTGTTTTGTTTGCAGCGATTACATATTTCGCTTAAAACTTGTTTTGAATTATTGATATAGGTTGTATAATGTAGATATATTACCAATAGAACAGTCACGGTGGTGTAATAATTAACGTATGTGCGTCGAGTGTGGTTCGAATCTCGGTCGTATCAAACGGAAGACTATAAAATTGGTATTAACTGCTTCTTTGCTAAGCATGTTGTATTAATGAGTAAGAACAATGACTGGTTGGTTTGCTCGGAAGCTGAAACATTTGTCCGAGTGGAGCGACGTGTCTGTCCGCGAACTGTTGTTTCAGTGAGCGAACACTACAAAAATCCAAATGAGCGAGTTGGTTTATAACAAAGCAGAACATCTTTCCATCGAGTATAACTTGTTCTCGGTGACTTTCTCCGGGTCCTCCGGTTTCCTCCACCAATAAAACTGACCGCCACGATATAGCTGAAATATTAATGAAAGTGGCGTTAAACACAATCAAACAAACAAACAAACTTTTTCGTAAGACGTGTCAGGATATATAAAGATTGTCTTAGTGAATGATTGATACCCTATTCCTTCATCTACAGTCTACATATGTAATGTTATTTGATTTACATATATATATTTATTTATTCTAATAATCAAAAATACAATGGCATAGACAAATACATAATTTACTTATACAAAAACTAAATTTACAAAAAAAAATAATACAGATGAGCTTTGTAATACACATTTACAAAGCGGACAAGAAAAAGTCATAGATAAATAAATAAATATTACACAGGATAGTCTAACTTTTGATTCACTATTCTAATAAATCTGCACAAATTATTCATATCAGACAAATTATTACTATTCATAAGTGAACTTAATTATAATGAGTTTGATCTATTTCTAAATCTTTGCCTAATAAGTAGTTTGGATTTATCGTCGAAAAACTATATTAATTTCCATTATTATACTATGGGTCATTCCCGTTAAGCAATACACATGCATACGGCATTGGTAACCTTAGGACATTTGAGATATTCTGAATAGAATCATTTCGTATTCCTGCTCCCAAAACATTTTAATTATTTGGCCTTTCCAATCTTTTGACCTTGCATATGCCTGGTGGTGGTCCTTCCGGAGNNNCGCGTCGTCGAGTCCACTAAATTAGATATCTACATTTTAGTTGGTTTGGTTGGTTTATGGTGTCTAACGCCACTTTCAACAATTTTCTAGATGTTAATTAATTAAGAAATAGTTCATGGGGGCTTGAATATATACTGATTTTACCACGGGTTGGCCCTTTATGCCAAATATTTTACCATGAGCGATAGCTGTTGTAAAATCCATATATATTCAAGCCCCAATGAATTATTTCTATTCTAATAGGACAAATACGTTATTTGAACAACAAAAGCAATTATGACGTTGCCGGTCAGCTGATATACCAATATACGCATATTTTACCACGGGTTTGGACCCAAAGCGTTTGAAGGACGTCATATTAGAATATATGATATATACGAACTCTGACAATTCATTTCAACATTTTTGGTCCATAAAAATTGTTGATTTGAAAACTGAATTATTAAGAATTTTTTTCTGAAGATGCATAGAAGCCAAACGGACTATAACAATATAAATATTATACAATTAATTACTCCCTAAGAAGTCAATACCAGGATATGAGGACCTCGAGACTTGGCACTCAAGGTGACATGACCTGTCCAAGGCCAACGGTCGAGGTCAGGTCAGGTCACCGAGAGGGACAAGTCGGGAGGTCCTCATATCCTGGTATTGACTTCTTATGTAGTCATCAATTGTTTTATTATACCGAAATAAACTGGAGAAGGCACTAAGTATATTTAGTAAATTATGAATTACATTGAAAACATTACGATGGGCCGAGTTGGTAATGGACCGAGTTATCCGGTAACCTTCTTCACTTCCTGTTAATTGTCAAGAAGAAGAATGTTTTTTTTACGCAAAAGATATAAATTTTTCGTGATTTAGGATTTATTTTTGGCATGAAAATAGTATAAAGAACGTCCACAGTACATAGTTATTGATCTCCCAACAGACGAATAAACGAAAAAAAAAAATAGAAGTCATTATAACGAGCCGACGCAGGTAATTAATTTCATTGACCGAGTCATTATAACGCACGCGAGGTCAGTTTCTTGTCGAGTTGGAGTCATTATAATGCACGCGAGGTCATTTCTGTTCAAATAGGCGCTTTCGGAGTCATTTGCCGATTGTAATGTTTAGTCAACAACCAATCAAATTCCTAGATTCTGATTAGAGGTATAATAAAATGTTTTAAGCTGTACATATCTATGATTCTGTTGAACAAGTTCCATCTGGTGGAGTTACTGCAACATCATTAATACACGAACGTTCTGCTTTAAGGTGTATCTGGTCAAAATGGTTGAGTTTGAAACCAGATTTGGTTATAGAACCACCCACAGAGAAGTTGCCTTCATGAGCAAAGACGCATTCTATTACTATGAGTTTCTCTCGAACTTTAGACGGTCTTAGCGTCAAATGAACTAACGCAACACTTGTATTAAAAATCATGACGTCTATTTGTTTAGGTAAAAAAAAGTTAGATTTTCCTTTTATGCAATCAGGTTTATTTGATATACATTCTGCGTATATGTTGGTTGATATAGCATCTAATTCTAGCTGTGTGTTCATTCTGTTAGTGGTCACAATGAAGGAATGCTCTTTTCTTTTCACAATAGCAGAATCAGGTATTAATTTTCTGTCTGATTTTACACTTTCAAATTTATCTATGGCATCTTTTAACTTTATGTTATCTATAGTTGCATATTGCCACACGTGTTTATTCATAAAAGATTGGTCAACTTTTCGCTTTACTCTTGAATATACATGTCGTGTCCTATAGTCGAGGTCTCCTGTAATAAATTAAGCGCATGTTTATTGCGAGTTCATTAATTTTCATTTCACATGACTATCTATTCTTTGCATATCTCAGGTATTTTGTTTTCAGAAAAAAATACAGCCTTCCTCTGACAGTTAAACGTGCAGTCCCTAATTATTTTATGGGGTGGCATATTAAACTAAAATAAAAGGAATCAAGCAAGACAATGTCGTAGCGACAGCATGCCCCTCCCCCACACATCTTACACTGAGTGCGGTAGATCGTTCGTTCGACCCTCAATCGGATCAAACCAAAGACTATAAAATTGGTATTTGTTGCTTCTCTGCTAAGCACGCAGCATTACGGACAAAGAGCAAAAGCTGGTTGGCTCGGAATCAGGATAATGCGTCCGAGTTGGGCGACATATCAATCCGAGGACTGTTGTTTCAGTGAGCTAGGACAAAACATATCCACACAAGAGTATTGGTCTAGTACAAAGCAGACCTCGTCATCATCTCATTGATGTAGCTGAAAAATTGCTGAGTCAATCAATCAATAATCACTCACTCATTGTTTATTACGCTTATGCTGACTGAGCTTTGTACAATAGAATATTTGGCTTAATATATAATGTTTAACGCTACCTTCAATAATATATCAGTTATATGGTGGCGGTTAGTTATATTGGTCACTGACAAACTTGATCACATAATGTTGTATCGAACACACCTCCCCTCTGAAGGATTAGAACTCACAACGTTAGTGGTGATAAGCATTGATTGCATAAGTAGTTTATAATCAAACTACCATACGATCACTACCACGACGGCCCCTCAATCAAATATTTGAACATAGATTTACTTAATTTTGTGATAAGTATGAAAACTACATTGGTCATTTATTTTTTGCCGACTTACCATTAGAGAAAGACAATGACGTATTTCTGTTGTCTTTGTTTACATCGTCAGTTGTTGTTGTGTTTTCATACTGCTTGACTGGATGCCTACAATATTACTATTATGTAGCAGCAAATTCATAATATAATCTATGGAATTGCATAGAAATACATTAAGCTAATGGAAAACATTGTCACACATAGTGGGTACCTTACAGTTGTTAAAGAAGTATGTTATTTTATGCTGCAATCATTACATTTGCTTTACAATAAAGGGAAGGGATATGGGGTTATGGTGTTTAAAGCCACTTTCAACAATATTTCATGTATATCGTGGCGGTCAGTCTTATTGGTGGAGGAAACTGGTGTACCTGGAGAAAACCAACGCATGTCACTGACACATTTTATCACATAATGTTGTATCTAGTACACCTCGCCATGAACAGGGATCTAACTCAACTTCAGTGGTGATAGGCCCAGATTACACAGGTAGTTGTAAATCGAATTACTATACGATCACGACCACGACGGCTCCTTATGCGAAATATGATATTTTATCCTACAATCATTATATTTACTGTACAATTCAGGTATTTCTACTTCTACTTATGCCAAATATTAACCGCCTTCGACAGGTTGAAGATCATGTTAGAGTTTCCACATGACAATTGAAAGAGGTTAAAAATATTCACAGGTTTCATTAAATCGTATTTGTTAGAGGATATAACAACAGTGCGACTGAACATTTACGGCCATGGTAGCATGTTTCAGTCAGATATCATAGGAGCGAAAA
>MJUT01002428.1:95352-131679 GCA_002080005.1 Gigantidas platifrons
GTTTTACAGGCAGTTTGCTGTACTGATGGAAAACATTGTTGTCCTGAGGGAACTACATGTGATTTATCTTCTGGAAAATGTAACCGTGGAGACTTAGCAGTAGTAGATTGGGTTGAAAAAGTTCCTGCTATTATTACAGACGTCACATGTCCTGACGGTCAATCCAAATGTAAAACAGGTCAGACCTGTTGTAAACTGGCAACTGGTGATTATGGTTGCTGTCCTATACCAAAGGTAAGATTGATGCCATTATTCAACTATTTATCATTCATAATACTATTTGCAAGGGTCATGATTTGAAAATCAGTTGTTGATTGAAAGTTCATAGAACAAATTTGTTACATCAGAAACCTGCTGAATTAGTCATTAAAATTCATAACAAAACTGATGGTCTATTTATTATCGACACACGTATCGAAGGTGTAATGATCAGCATGCTCGCCCCGATTTCGATAGTTCGTGGGTTTAAGCCCCGCTCAGGTCAAACCAAAGACTATGAAATTGGTATTTGTTGACTCTGCTGTGCATGCAGAACTAAGCAGCAAGAGCAAAGACTGGTTGGCTGAGAAGCAGAATATTTTGTCCGAGGGGGACGACATGTTTATCCTTGGACTGTTGTGTCAGTGAACTGGCACTATAAACATATCCAATGCAGCGTATTGCTCTAATTCAAAGCAGACTTCATCATCTCATTGAAAGTTATTTTTTTCTGAGAGAAATCATGAATACAAGTAGACATAAAAACCTTGACAAATAAGGATGGTCATAGTTTGACTTTTCACTTTAAATTCATCTATTATTGATAATGTGCTACCAGGATTGATAAACTTTATTGGTTTACAGGCAGTTTGCTGTACTGATGGAAAACATTGTTGTCCTGAGGGAACTACATGTGATTTATCTTCTGGAAAATGTAACCGTGGAGACTTAGCAGTAGTAGATTGGGTTGAAAAAGTTCCTGCTATTATTACAGACGTCACATGTCCTGACGGTCAATCCAAATGTCAAACAGGTCAGACCTGTTGTAAACTGGCAACTGGTGATTATGGTTGCTGTCCTATACCAAAGGTAAGATTGATGCCATTATTCAACTATTTATCATTCATAATACTATTTGCAAGACTCATGATTTGAAAATCATTTGTTGATTGAAAGTTCACAGAACAAATTTGTTACATCAGAAACCTGCTGAATTAGTCATTCAAATTCATAATAAAACTAATTGTCTATTTATTATCGACAAACATATCGAAGGTGTAATGATCAGCATGCTCGCCCCGATTTCGATAGTTCGTGGGTTTAAGCCCCGCTCAGGTCAAACCAAAGACTAGGAAATTGGTATTTGTTGATTCTCTGCTGAGCATGCAGAACTAAGCAGCAAGAGCAAAGACTGGTTGGCTGAGAAGCAGAATATTTTGTCCGAGGGGGACGACATGTTTATCCGTGGACTGTTGTGTCAGTGAACTGGCACTATAAAAATCCAATGAAGCGTATTGGTCTAATACAAAGCAGACTTCATCATCATCATCTCATTGAAAATTAATTCTTTCTGAGAGAAATCATGAATACATAAAAACCTTGACAAATAAGGATGGTCATAGTTTGACTTTTCACTTTAAATTCATCTATTGATAATGTGCTACCAGGATTGATAAATTTGATTGTTTTACAGGCAGTTTGCTGTACTGATGGAAAACATTGTTGTCCTGAGGGAACTACATGTGATTTATCTTTTGGAAAATGTACCCGTGGAGACTTAGCAGTAGTAGATTGGATTGAAAAAGTTCCTGCTATTATTACAGACGTCACATGTCCTGACGGTCAATCCAAATGTAAAACAGGTCAGACCTGTTGTAAACTGGCAACTGGTGATTATGGTTGCTGTCCTATACCAAAGGTAAGATTGATGCCATTATTCAACTATTTATCATTCATAATACTATTTTTAAGTCTCATGATTTGAAAATCAATTGCTGATCGAAAGTTCACAGAACAAATCTATTACATCAGAAACCTTCTGAATTAGTCATTAAAATTCATAACAAAACTGATTGTCTATTTATTATCGACAAACGTATCGAAGGTGTAATGATTAGCATCCTTGCCTCGATTTCGATAGTTCATGGGTTCAAGCCCTGATCGGGTCAAATCAAAGACTATTAAATTGGTATTTGTTGACTCTCTGCTGTGCATGCAGAACTAAGTAGCAAGAGCAAAGACTGGTTGGCTGAGAAGCAGAATATTTTGTCTGAGGGGGACGACATGTTTATCCTAGGACTGTTGTGTCAGTGAACTGGCACTATTAAAATCCAATGAAGCGTATTGGTCTAATACAAAGCAGACTTCATCATCATCATCTCATTGAAAATTAATTCTTTCTGAGAGAAATCATGAATACAAGTAGACATAAAAACCTTGACAAATAAGGATGGTCATAGTTTGACTTTTCACTTTAAATTCATCTATTCATAATGTGCTACCAGGATTGATAAATTTGATTGTTTTACAGGCAGTTTGCTGTTCTGATGGAAAACATTGTTGTCCTGAGGGAACTACATGTGATTTATCTTCTGGAAAATGTAACCGTGGAGACTTAGCAGTAGTAGATTGGGTTGAAAAAGTTCCTTCTATTATTACAGACGTCACATGTCCTGACGGTCAATCCAAATGTCAAACAGGTCAGACCTGTTGTAAACTGGCAACTGGTAATTATGGTTGCTGTCCTATGCCAAAGGTAAGATTGATGCCATTATTCAACTATTTATCATTCATAATACTATTTCTAAGTCTCATGATTTGAAAATGAATTGCTGATCGAAATTTCACAGAACAAATCTGTTACATCAGAAACCTGCTGAATTAGTCATTAAAATTCATAACAAAACTGATTGTCTATTTCTTATCGACTAACGTATCGAAGGTGTAATAATTAGCATCCTCGCCCCGATTTCGATAGTTCATGGGTTCAAGCCCCGATCGGGTCAAATCAAAGACTATGAAATTGGTATTTGTTGATTCTCTGCTGAGCACGTAGCACTGAGGAGCAAGAGCAAATACTGGTTGGCAGTCAAACCTGTATTAAGAGATCACGATTTGGACAAAGAAAAAGTGGCCTCATAAGACAGGTGACTTCTTAAAAGAGTTTCAATTCATATGAAATTTTCTATGACAGGAAAAGAAAAAAACCTTTTAGCACAGGTAACTTCTTAATAGAGGTGACTGCATAGGCAGATTTGACTGTATGTCATTTAGTGTAATATTTAAAAGTATTAGGATTTTGGGGGGAAAATGTTGATCAAGAACTATGTTAACCCAATCAGTTTAATCAGAAACCTGTTTGAATCAGTCATTCAAATCAGAACCCTCATTGAATCATTCATTTCAATCAGATATGTTGGAATCATTCATTCAAATCAGAAATATGTTTGAATCAGTCATTCAAATCAGAAACCAAGTTAGAATCGGTCATTCAAATCAGAAGCATGTTTGAATCAGTCATTCAAATCAGAACCCTGTTTGAATCAATCATTCAAATCAGAACCTTGTTTGAATCAATCATTCAAATCATAAACCAGTTTGAATCAGTCATTCAAATCAGCAACCTGTTTGAATCAGTCATTCAAATCAGCAACCTGTTTGAATCAGTCGTTCAAATCAGAAACCTGTTTGAATCAGTCTTTCAAATCAGAAACCTGTTGGAATCATTCATTCAATTCAGAACCCTGTCTGAATCAGTCATTCAAATCAGAAACCTGTCTGAATCAATCATTCAAATCAGAACCCTGTTTGAATCAGTTATTCAAATCATAAAGCTGTTGCCGTCAGTCATTCCTATCAGAAACCTGTTGTCATCAGTCATTCAAATCAGCAACCTGTTTGAGTCAGTCATTCAAATCAGAAACCTGTTGGAATCAATCATTCAAATCAGAAACCTGTTGGAATCATTCATTCAAATCAGAACCCTGGTTGAGTCAGTCATTCAAATCAGAAACCTGTTGTCATCAGTCATTCAAATCAGAAACCTGTTGGAATACGTCATTCAAATCAGAAACCTGTTGGAATCAGTCATTCAAATCAGAAACCTGTTGGAATCATTCATTCAAATCAGAACCCTGTTTGAGTCTGTCATTCAAATCAGAAACTAGTTGGAATCAGTCATTCAAATCAGAAACCTGTTGGAATCAGTCATTCAAATCAGAACCCTGTTTGAGTCAGTCATTCAAATCAGAAACCTATTGGAATCAGTCGTCCAAATCAGAAATCTGTTGGAATCAGTCATTCAAATCAGAAACCAGTTGGAATCATTCATTCAATTCAGAACCCTGTCTGAATCAGTCATTCAAATCAGAAACCTGTCTGAAACAATCATTCAAATCAGAACCCTGTTTGAATCAGTTATTCAAATCATAAAGCTGTTGCCGTCAGTCATTCCTATCAGAAACCTGTTGGAATCATTCATTCAAATCATAACCATGTTTGAGTCTGTCATTCAAATCAGAAACCTGTTGGCATCAATCATTCAAATCAGAAACCTGTTGGAATCATTCATTCAAATCAGAACCATGTTTGAGTCAGTCATTCAAATCAGAAATAGGTTAGAATCATTCTACTCAGAAACCTGTTGGAATCCGTCATTCAAATCAGAAACTTGTTGGAATCAGTCATTCAAATCAGAAACCTGTTGGAATCATTCATTCAAATCAGAAACCTGTTTGAGTCAGTCATTCAAATCAGAAACTAATTGGAATCTGTCATTCAAATCAGAGCCCTGTTTGAGTGAGTCATTCAAATCAGAAACCTGTTGGAATCAATCATTCAAATCAGAACCCTGTTTGAGTCAGTCATTCAAATCAGAAACTAGTTAAAATCAGTCATTCAAATCAGAAACCTGTTGGCATGAGTCATTCAAATCAAAACCCTGTTTGAGTCAGTCATTCAAATCAGAAACCTGTTGGAATCAGTCATTCAAATGAGAACCCTGTTTGAGTCAGTCATTCAAATCAGAAACTAGTTGGAATCAGTCATTCAAATCAGAAACTAGTTGGAATCAGTCATTCAAATCAGAAACCTGTTGGAATTAGTCATTCAAATCAGAACCCTGTTTGAGTCAGTCATTCAAATCAGAACATTCAAATCAGAAACCTGTTGGAATCAGTCATTCAAATCAGAAACCTGTTGGAATCAGTCATTCAAATCAGAAACCTGTTGGAATCATTCATTCAAATCAGAAACCTGTTGGAATCAGTCATTCAAATGAGAACCCTGTTTGAGTCAGTCATTCAAATCAGAAACCTGTTGGAATCAGTCATTCAAATCAGAAACCTGTCTGAATCAGTCATTCAAGTCAGAAACCAGTTGAGATCTAGGCATATGTACACACTATAGCTAATGTACTTTTTTATTGATGTCTAATGTTGAGAATCATCCAATTAAATACGTTCAGGAAAATATGGTAATGCTTATTAGTGTAATGAGTTTAGGAACACAACTAGACCAGGTTACCAGTAATGGTAAATTTGAAAATTTACAGGCAGTTTGCTGTACTGATGGAAAACATTGTTGTCCCGAGGAAACTACCTGTGATGTATCTTCTGGGAAATGTAATCGTAAGGATGGACTCTCAGTTCGATGGTTAAAAAAAATAGAAACAATCGAAAAGAGGATTATCTGTCCAGACAATATCTCAACATGTGAAGAAGGACAGACATGCTGTAGACAAGGAGATAAAAGATATGCATGTTGTCCACTTCCAGAGGTATGTTGTTTGTTTGATGGTGTTTAACACCACTTTCAACAGTATTTCAGTTATATTGTGGCGATCAGTTTTATTGGTGGAGGAAACTGGAGGACCCAGAGAAAATCACCAACATGTACACCTCCTATGATCAAGATTCGAACTCACAACATCGGTGGTGATAGGCACTGATTACATAGGTAGTTGGGGTATGTACCAGCTATTTGTGCCATAATAATTAAAAAATTAAAACTTCAAATATTATTAGATATATGAGAGGTTTCTACCATGTGTCCTTGAACTCCTGACATTTCTGGAAAATTGAAAACACGGAACAATGATATAGACGAAAGTTAATGATGTCAGTGGAATGAAAATTGAAAACGTGCGACAATGATATAAACAAAAGTTAAAGATGTTTGTGGTATAAAAATTAAATACATTAAATGTATAAATGCCAATATAAAGTACAACCTCATCTTCTCAATGTATTTATTTATTTATTTATTTTATTTTTTTAAGTACACAAAAATTCTTATCTACTTTTTTTTCATAATTATAAAAAAAAATATATTTATCACGTATATCAATTGTAAACAATTTTAAACTCTGCAAAATACCTCTTTTCTCATTTTTCTATTCTAAAACAAAAACAAAAAAACCTCTATTGCAATATACATTATATGATTATATATTGGAAAAGATTGTAAGAAAATTTAATTGTACTTTATTATATAGATTGTATGATGTTTTATATGTTATTATATTATTGTACTATACTCTGTATTGATGTATTTTGCAGTTGAGAAAAATAAAATAAATTAAAAAAAAACAATTAAATACATTGAACAATGGTATAAGCGGAAATTAAAGATGTTGACGGAATGAAAATTGAAGATATGTGACAATGATATAAACGAAAGTTAAAGATGCCTGCAGAATGAAAATTGAAAACATGTGACAATGATATAAACGAAAGTTAAAGATGTCTGCAGAATGAATATTGAAAACGTACAACATGATATACATGAAAGTTAAAAATGTCAGTGGAATGAAAATTGAAAACGTGCGACAATGATATAAGCGAAAGTTAATGATGTCGGTTGAATGAAAATTGAAAACGTGTGACAATGATATAAACAAAAGTTAAAGATGTCGGATGAATGAAAATTTAAAACGTGCGACAATAATATAAATGAAAGTTAAAGTTGTCAGCGGAATGAAAATTTAAAACGTGCAACATTGATATAAACGAAAGTGAAAGATGTCTGCGGAATGAAAATTGAAAACTTGTGTCAATGATATAAACGAAAGTTAAAGATGTTTGCGGAATGCAAATTGAAAACTTGTGTCAATTTTATAAACGAAAGTTAAAGATGCCGGCAGAATGAAAATTGAAGTGGAATTGATAAGCATCACTGTTCAGATTTTCTTTTATTATGACAATGACATTAATGAAAGTTAGAGATGTCTGAAAAATTCAAATTAAAATCATCCAACAATATTATAAGATATAGTTAAAGAGGTCATGTAATATATAAGTTGAAGTTGTCTATTTTGTGCATTCCTATATGTTTACATATATGCAAGCTGAATTTTTTTTATTGGTCTACAAGAGGAAAGTGCTAAAATATATGGAGAGTTGTATGCAAGTGTAAACAAGAAATAACATATCATATAGGGTTAGGGTTATGGTGTTTAACACCACTTTCAACAATATTTCTGGCAGTCAGGTTTATTGGTGGAGGAAAGTGGGAAAGGAAAGTGGGAAAAAAACACTGACCTGCACAAGCTTTATCACATAATGTTGTATCGAGTACACCTTGCTTGAACGGGATTCGAATGCACAGCATTAGTGGTGATGGGCACTGATTACATAGGTGCAATGTAGTTGTAAATCCAATTACCATATGATCACAACCATGACATGTACAGCCCCCTAAGATTAGAGTGGATTGTTCATTTTGTTGATATTGGTCAAATTGTTGACCATCACTGTTTCAACTTTCTTTTCATGATACAATTCTATTCATTGGAAAAGAAATAGGTATTTTATCTTTATAATGCTTATTGTCTTTTGATGTTTTTAGGCTGTATGTTGTATGGATAACATTCATTGTTGCCCTGCAAACACAACATGTAACTTGAAGAACAGTAGTTGTGATAGTCAATTGCGTAGTCAACCTATGGTTTCCAAGGTAGCAGCAGTGAAGTTACCAACAGTAATATGTCCAGATGGAAAATCAGAATGTCCAGACTCGTATGGCTGTTGTATTAAAACAAATAGTACTGGGTATTCCTGTTGTCCTTACAAAAATGTAAGTAAATTCTATTTTGCAGAATGACATGTAATATTTATACCACAGCTTTTCAAGTTAAATGGTTAAACAATCGAACATGAATCATGAGATTGTTTTTACCATTTAACCAAGAAAACTGTGGTATAAATGATTTGTAACATGAAGCATGAGATTGTTTAACCATTTAGCCAAGAAAACCGTGGTATAAATGATTTGTAACATGAAGCATGAGATTGTTTAACCGTTTAACCAAGAAAACTGTGGTATAAATGATTTGTAACATGAAGCATGAGATTGTTTAAACGTTTAACCAAGAAAACCGTGGTATAAATGATTTGTAACATGAAGCATGAGATTGTTTTACCGTTTAACCAAGAAAACCGTGGTATAAATGATTTGTAACATGAAGCATGAGATTGTTTAACCGTTTAACCAAGAAAACTGTGGTATAAATGATTTGTAACATGAAGCCATGCAATATCACATCTAAGTCGTTGATTATTGCACGGCTCTCTGAGAGTAATAAAACTATAGCCCAGATTTAAAGCATGCAATATCTCGTATCTGCATGTATTATTTCATAGTTCTTAGTTGTAAATTACAATCTGCTATATAAACGATAAAACGATCATCAAAGGGAAAGAGTGCATTCATGTTACAATATGTAATATTATACTTTACGTTTATATTTTCACTATTTGTCTTTGTTAGCGAGCCGGTCAATATAACAGTTTATCACATATTTTGTTGCAATATGTTCGTTTTTGCATGTCCAATAATAGCTAAAAATCAGTGTTGGTTATTTGCCTTCAGGGTAAATACAGGGATTGCCTTCAAATATCCGTATTTGCCCCCATATATCCGTATTTGCCCCCTAATTCAAATTCTGGTATCTGCGCAGTCGTCTCAAAGTACAAGGAATGATGATGCATAAAGATATGCATAAAATCGTATTTCAATCAAATTAACACATTTCAACATATTGGAATAAAGTTTAAATAACTTGAAACAGAATAATTAGCTCAAATGTATACATCGTGTTGAATAGGAATTTCTATTCAAATGTCAACATCTTGGGTAGATTTTACAAACAGTTTCTAACGTCATTCATCCTTGAGTCATTGTACAGATCGACATTGTTTGGTATATTTTTTAAACCAGATTCGAAAAAAAAATATTTGCAAGTTGAACAAAGGCAAATCTCTAAGGATTTATTTTCGCAATTTGTTAGTTCAAAGATTTTTTTTGCAATATAAGTCAATGTAAAATATGTGATAAAAAGATTATGACATGAAATTTTCCATATCGTCCTTGTTATCAACCCTCGACCCATATCAGCACTCCAGCTTCGCTGTCGGGCTTGATATGAGTGTATCAGGCTAATACCAGGGCTGATATGGAAAATGTCATGTAATAATCTCTTATTATATTGACCGGGCCCAGTTAATATAATATTTTCTTCTGGATTTTGTCCGAACTCATTTTTGGCCTTAGATATACAATAACAAAAAACATGCCATCTGACAGATTTGCAAGTATTGAGTATAATATAACAAATAGTTTATGGCACTGATAATGAAATAATATTTGGTGGGTGACATCCAGGTCCATAAACTGCCATATGGCCCTCAGTGCCATGAACTATTTGCTAAATATTAATCAAGTGGCCAAATGATTAGAATTTGTGATATGAAGAAATTATTAGGAGGTGGAGCCAAGCAAACTCCACCAGATTCTACATAGACTGCAATGTTAATTAATTCTGTTAAGAGGTGGAGCCAAACTAAATCTTTAGGATTCTACATAGACAGCAGTGTTAATTATGTTAGGAGGTGGAACCCATCAAAATCCTTGGGATTCTATATAGACTGCAATGTTAATTAATTATTGGATTATCTGTCAACAGAAGTTAAATATAGTAATAGATACTTTCTGATAATAATTTCTGCTGCTTTAGGTAATCAATATTTCCAGTCGACAAATCCTGCTATTTTTGTATTTATTGTAGATTAGACTTAAAACATGTCTTGTTTACTTGTAATTACAGGGTGTCTGTTGTACCAATTCTAATTTTTGCTGTCCAAAAACATATGTATGTGACGAAGAGCCAGGAATCTGCCGTATACCTTACACATATGGATTTGTTAACATGTCAAGAAAGACCATAAGAGTAAAACCTTTATATTAAATATCAGTGCCATGTAACTTTTGTATTATTTCATATTATGCTGTTACTAATTAAATATTTTCTATAATATTTTTATATATATTAATATGCTAATTAAGGGAGCAACCATTTGATTTTTATGGAGGGGCTAGGATCAAATATTTTGTCCTGGATATTTTTTTAGTTGTAATTTCTTACCTTACTTTTTATTTTTCACTATCCTGTCCTGGATTTTTTTTTACCCAATACCCAATATGACAAAGTTACCAATGACAGTATAAAAACTGCTTTGAACAATGTAATAGCAGATAAGTACACATAAGTTCTTTATATAAATACAAAATAATATTGCATATGAATAGATCAGTACCCTCATAGGACTCGTAGCAGATGATTGTGGAACGGATTAAAAAGTATGACACCATGAAACCTAATAACAAAATTACCAAAAACAAACCCAAGATGCAAAAACCGTCTTCCACACTACATTCATTCTACTATAAAGTGCAATCTGAGCAACCTCAATTAAACATGAAATAGCTATTTTACCAGCTTTAATATCCAAGAATATGCAATGTATAATTAAGTCGACAAACAACTGATATACAGACAACAGTTTCTCCTATAGTGCAGAGGAGAATTTTGAGTGACGACTTTTTTGATGCCAGGTCTGCTATTGTGATACACATCAAGACCATTGTAAAAATGCCAACCCATATCAGGAATGTTAACAGATCCAGTGAAATGCGTGCCATTTCCATATGTCATGCAGTATAGTGCATATCTAGTATTGTTTATGTCTACAGTATTAGGGAGTCTACCTAAAGGACACATTTGTCTGTTCTGATACTCTGTTTATTCGTATTATTATCAAGTCTCCCAAACAATGTTTGGAGATTTATTAATTTTTGTAATGCCATGACAGACAATTCATATTAAGAGATTAAGAGAAATCAGCTGAACTACGAAAAATGGAATCAATCTGACAAAATATTGCCGCCGTTGGCATAGATACAGAAAGAATGAGTTTTCAATTTTTGACTTTTTTTTTCTGAAATATTCATATAAAGATCCCATATTATGTAGACAAGTATTTTCAGAAATTAAAATTTCAAAAATTACTTCCGTTTTCATGGAAACCTTTCATCTTCCAAACTTCGCGAAACTTTATTCAAAGATCATGTTTTGTCTAAATATTGTGTTCTTTTTGGGAAACTTCTATTTTTTTTTCAAATAAATAATGATCTCAAATATTTCAGACAAGAAAGTAAATGTCTAAATGTCGAGTGTTCTCATTTTTACAGTCCAATCAAGTATAGAAATATTAATCAGAAAAATGTTTTGATCACGTATTTTTTAAATGACATAAGAAACTGATTAATCAGCAAAAATATGTTGATTATGCATTTTTTAAATGACATAACAGGCTGATTATACCAGTAAAGACCTATTTTTTTAACTTGTCAAATATTCAATATCGTAAATACGTCAATACAGAATTGTTGATTTAATCAACAGATTGACCAGATATGTCATAATATTATAAAATCATTTATTGTCAGTGTTTGTTATTAAATATATTTATTATTGAAATTTACAGTTCCTTTAATAATAGTCCCTGAGGATATCATCCTCCCAGTAGTCAGTGTTTCTCTATTAGTCCCTGAGGATATCATCCTCCCAGTAGTCAGTGTTTTGGCACTGACATTGTTTATTAATAAATAAATAATGTAATTTAATTCTTTATTTATTTCATGAGGATTACATACAGCCAGAGGCTACTAGTAGCTAGCTCTCCTCAACATAGATAAATACGGTAACATCATGAATAATACTAAAGAATACAAATTAATAAAGAGAAAAGACCAGACAAAAATCTCACTCTCTCTCTTACTTACTGGTAAAACACTAATTATAAGGTATTCTGACTAGGGGAAAAACATTAACAAAATAATATCGAATAAACCTGTGAGTAGACTTAATAAATTTAAATACATGTGTAAATAGTTCTTGATTCATTACAGTAGATAAGTCATTACTTCCCTCAATAAGAATTTTAGTTAGATATGTTGGACAAAGATCTCGTAACAACGTTATGTTAATATCAGGACAGATAATATGCTTCCCATTTAGTAACAATGTAATTCTAGGGTAGGTGTAACAGCTACATTTCAATAAGTAATGTTCGGTATCTTCTATTTTGTTACCATCACAATTATTGCAAAATTTACTCAAACATAGATTGTAACTAAATAAATGTTTGTTTAACCAACTGAACCCAAGACGAAATAGTGTAATTATTATTAAAGCTAAGATACTCCTACCTCAAGCATATGTGACTGATTATTGACAGTGGTGTTAAACACCACAACCCAAATATTTTAGCTTTTACTAATATTTTACATTAATAACACAAACCAATATCACTTGAGATCAAAATGCAGTTTCTCAAACCAAATTGCAGTCCATTAATATTAATTGTAACTTAAATACGCATTTTTCCTTTGATGTTTTTATACAGTAATCAACTTAAAAATAGTTAACTTTTACAAACCATGGTCTAGCATGAAGATCTTGATGTTATTCCATAATTTTGATGTCATATATCTGTTATTCCATGATTTTGACGTCAGATCTTGATGTTATTCCATGATTTTGACGTCATCATGTAATTTCTGTTAGAAAACATATATACCATGGATCTTACTCATGAACTTATTTAAACCAACTCATCCTTCGGATTCGTTGGTTTAAATAAGTTAATTCATAAGATCCATGGTATATATAATACATGTGACACTCCTTATCAATTGACTTCTGGTCAAGATACTTGACGTTATACCAGAACGACACTTGACGGCACCACTGACATGTATATGCGACCTCAGCCGATTTTGGCTCTCCTGTTTAGGCCCTTTAGTATTTAAGCTTCCAAATTCTTTTGAATTATTTGGCTTTTCAATCTTTTGACCTTGACCTTACATGGTGAAGGTTATTTCAGAAAGTGCCATGCACACTAAATTTGTTATCAGCATTTTTATTATTATCAATACACTTTTATTATGCAGTGTAACTAATGTAAAAATCAACCATACAATGGTTTTGTTTTTGTTGTGTTTTTTTTTTGTGAGGGAGTAGTAACTATGGTTACTAACTTACTAGAGAGGAAAATTATTTTTATTTTATGTCAAATCATATATGATGTACTAAACTGAAAGAAATACAATTTTGTTTATGTTGTTTTCTTGGATAATTGATTGAAGAATCTTCTTGTGTTATTCTAGCATATTTATAAAGTTGTCAACATGAGAGAGTTTGTTTTCCTCCTAGGGGAGAACAACTTTGTGATGGTTGACAACTTTCGTTGTTGACCTCTTGGCCATTGTGCTGTCTGTCCTCTTCGATTTACGGATTCTGATTACCCCTTTGGTATCTTCAAACTCTTCTTAGGAAGGCAATAATTCTATAAAGTTACCTTAGTTGAATATCTTGTGCTGTATTAATATTTTAGTGCATAGATCTTTTCATTGGTGAAAATAAAATACTGTCGATATTAGAGAAAATACAAAAAATGTATATTAATTGACAAATATTTATTGTCATGTGAAATCCAGAAACTACTACTTGTCCATTTATATCTTGTATAATATTGTATACATCTGTAAATATGTTTTATAAGCTAACATATGCATAAAGTCCATGTTGTCAGGGTACTCCATTTTTTTCCCACTATAAAACTAATCGCCACAATATAACTGCAATTGTTGAAAGTGGCGTTAATCACCATAACATTAATCCCAGGGGTGGATCCAGGATTTAAAGTTAGGAGGGGAGGGGCACATTTAAAATAATTGCGCCGAGGGGAGGGAGGCCCGAAAATTTTTGGGGTATTTCGTGTGAAAAATCACGATTTTACGCCAAAAAAAAAAATTTCTTCAAATTTTAGGGGGGGGGGGTGCGTGCAGGATGTGCCGCGTCCCCCCTGGATCCGCCTCTGAATCCAACAACATTAACCCCTTGAAGAATAATAATGATGTAACATGTATAGTCAAACCTGTATTAAGAGGTCACATATTGGACAAAGAAATAATGGCCTTATAAGACAGGTGACCTCTTAAAAGAGGTTCAATCCATATGAAATTATCTATGACAGGGCAAGAAAAAGGAGACTTTTTAATACAGGTGGCTGCTAAATAGAGGTGACTTCATGGGCAGGTTTGATTGTATTTTGAAGAATGATTCTGCAACTTGTATATACATGTACATGTAATTAAGTGCTTTTTTTTTTAATGCAAATTTGTATATTTTTTATATTTCAAGAGATTTGTAGTGTATTTATAAGTTTACTGTTATATAGCATTTAAGTAGAGTGTGATACATCTATTACTATTAGTGTCTCGGAAATCTAGGAAGAATTCGTGACTGAACAAACGCCACGATATAACTGAAACATCGTTACTGAACAATAGTATTCCGGTAGATAGACATCTGTCTCTCTCATATTTAAGTTATACAAGTCTTACAAATTCACCCCTATATCATTATATTCTTGGTTTAGGAAAAACTAATCTGTTTAATCATACAATAATCAACTGATTACCTTGTTCTGAACTCAGGTGTTTCAAAAGCTGTATTCAATTAATGAAAGCAGAATGTATGCATTTTTGTCCCCCGCCTCCCAAGCAGAGCGGGGGATATAGAAATGCCGGGCGTCTGTCCGTCCGTCCGGATATATTGTAAGTGCTCTCAGATTTGTATTTGTTGACCAATTGATTTCAAGCTTACACACAGGCATTATATTAAGAATCTCTAGCTTAAGTTCGAAACTGGGCAAAATTTGAAAATAAAATTCTTGTAAAATCATGTTTTTTTTATAGAAAAAGTACATATTTTGAGAATTACATTGTAAGCACTCTCAGATTTGTATTTGTTGACCAATTGATTTCAAACTTACACACAGGCATTATATTAAGAATCTCTACCTTAAGTTCGAAACTGGGCAAAATTCGAAAATAAAATTCTTGTAAAATTATGTTTTTTTATAGAAAAAGTACATATTTTGAGAATTACACATTTCTCTGAAACTACAAAAGATAGGAACTTAATATTTGGTATGGGTGGAGATGCCAATGTGAAGTTGAGGATGCAACATTCCCCCCTTCCCCTAAGCTCAGCCCCACCCCTCTGGGGAATCTGTATAAAAAATTGTGACCGAAATCCCCACCCTAAACCATATATATTTATGATCAGGGTGACTAGGCAAATCGAATGCCTTATAGCTAAGGCCCCATGGGTCATACCCACCCCCTACCTGAAGTGAACTTTTTAATGGTTGAGATCCCCACCCCTAAGCCATATATATTTATGATTAGGGTGAATAGACTAATTAAATGCCCAAAGATTTTGACTTGCAACTCGGCTGTTGCATCTCGGATGCTTTCTCGATTTTATAAATATATCACATGGATAACATTACACTCACATTGCACTTCTTTCTATTGTGGCGGGGGACACATGGCTACGTGTTGCAATCTTGTCATTTATAAATTAGGAAAGAGTGATGATTCAGGCACTAATTAGTAAGAGATAATATATGATTCGTTGTGACAATCGTGCGACACTTTGGCTCTGCATGTTGTAATGTTGATGACTATTTTATCATATCAATATAAATGAATTCATGTTGTGTAACACTGTCATGATTGTATGCTGGTTGTTTTGTGTGGTATAAAGAGGCTCATTAATATTCGATAACATTGAATGATTTCATCAATCATTTCACATGAATTTTAGGTGTACTATTAGTCCCCAAGAGCATCATCCGACCAGTAGTCAGTGTTTCGGCACTGACATGGTTTATTAGATATTTATTACTGAAATTTACAGTTCCTAAATAATGTAATTATTAATAAAAAAACAAAACTAAGATTTCCCTCCTTCAGACATAGATGACCTTAGATGACCTTAGCTGATTTTAGGCTATCCTGTTTAAGCCTTTTGGTGTTCTTGCTAACAAAAACTTTTAAATTATTTGACTTTCAAATATTTTGACTTGGGAAGATTATTCCAGATACGTGTCGTGCACACAAAATTTGATATCTATATATTTTTTTGGATTTTTTTTTTTTTTTGGACGATATTATCAAATTTAGAATAATTCAAATTTTTTTTTTGATAAAGCTGAAATATTGCTGAAAGTGACGTTAAACACCAAAAAATTCATTCAATTTTTTTTCCATCAAATAGTAAAAAATTTCTAATAAAATATTTCAATATTCATTTGCTTTGATAGTATGTAAGTATTTATTGTTAATGATGAGAATTATATAAGAAAATTAATTATATATATATATAAATTGGTTTTGTCATCAACTGTCATTTTTGTATGCTATATATTTTTATATAGATGATAAGAAGCTGTTTGTGATGAAACCATTTTATCTGATGTATCATCAGCACTGAAAGATATCACTAATTTTTTTTCATGCATGACCAAAACTTTCATCATCCATCACTTGGCGTCCGTTCTCTGTCCATCAGCTGAATTTTTTTCATATTTATATCTACTTAAAAACACAAACCTATTACTTTTTTCTGTCATAGGGAGGAGGGGTAACTAGCAACCATATGGATCTCTAGAACCAGAAAACTAATAAATATGACAGAGAACAATATTATATTACAAAATATTTGAATTCCAACTTTGTTTAATTCCCTGGATGACTCATTTTTCTTTGTCTTGTGTGTCCGTCTTTGGTTGCCTCTTCGGTGTTCTACGATGTTTATTTTCTAATAATTTGTGTAATTGATGGGAGTTAGTTCCATATTTATGAGTTAGACAGGTCTTTTATTATCATTTATAAGGGTTTTAGGGATCAAACCAAGAGGAAAGACATAATTTTTTTTTTTCGCTGTGGTCCAGAGTTCAAAATGGGCTGCAATGAGAAATAAATCTTCAGAACCAGGAATGTGAATTTGACATGAAGAAGCATTGTGATATGAAGATTGTGTACCAATATATGACTACTGATACAACATTATGTGATAAAGTTCGTCAGTGACTCGTGACAGGTCAGTGGTTTTCTCCGGTACTCTCGTTTCCTCCACCAATAAAACTGACTGCCACAATATAACTGAAATATTGTTGAAAATGGCATTTAATGCAATAACCCTAACACTAACCCAATAAATGACTCAGATTGTATTGTGTTTAAATCCTGTGAGATCAACATTTAAAACTAAGATATGCAATAGTTCAGTAAACAGAGTGAGCGAAGCAGGCTCATGTGAGCATCTGGGTTGGGTTGAGATTGAAAGACAAACATTCCACAGATTTGGTGCAATTACATGTGATATTTAGTGAATTTGCTTACAAAACTTGTACTATCTTTGTAATTGTAAAAAATTTTTTTTTTTCTTAATATCATTTTCATGTATGAATTAATTAAAATCATGTATAAACAATTAATGTGTGATGAAAACCTTATTTTTTCATGTACTGACAACAAACTATTTATACCAGAAAAATAAACATCAATATATACATTTCACCAAATAGAAAACAACCATCAATTGGATTCAAGGAATAAAGAATACCAAAGAGGAAATAACCAGGGGCGGATCCAGGATTTCAAGTTAGGGGGGGCGCACTTAAAATAATCGCGCGGAGCGGAGCGAGGCACGAAATTTTTTGGGGTATTTCGTGTGAAAAATCATGATTTTACGCCAAAAAAAAAATCATATTTTTTCCAATTTTAGGGGGGGTGCGCCCGCCCCTGATAACAATAGACAATCCAGAGAAACTGGCAACATATGTTACACAAGACAAAGAAAAACAAAACATAAATACAACACAATATGTGTTGAGCTCCATTACATGTAAATGCAAACAAATACATAATATGTAAATAAATGTTAGAGAATACCGAAGTAGCAATCAAAAATGGACAATCCAGAGAAACTGGCAACATAAGGTACACAAGATGAAGATTGGATTATTTGTGTTTAGTGCCGACTTTAACAACATTTCAGCTATATCGTGGCAGTCACAAGACAAAGAAAAACAAAACAAAAACACAACACGATATAAGATATGAGCCCTCCTACAAGATACACTGCATTTATATTATGCAGCAAAACAGTTTCAGCAGGTGATTGTATTTAATGACAAATGAGCAATATTTTCAGCTATATCAAGTCGGTTACATTCGATGATAATGATTTCGAATTGGTACTAGACCAACACGCGTAAGTGGATTTTTATAGAGCTAACTCATTGAAACAGCAATCCACAGGTAGACATGTCGCTCCACTCTGACACATTATGCTAATTTTAGCTCACTGAAACAGCAATCTGTGGGTAAACATGTCGCTCCACTCTTGACACATTATCCTGATTTTAGCTCACTGAAACAGCAATCTGTGGGTAGACATGTCGCTCCGCTCTGACACATTTTCCTGATTTTGAGCAAATCAGTCTCCCTAAAGTACTGTGGGATAAGGGGAGAGACAGCAAATACAAATGTTATTGTCTTTGAATGGTCCTGACCAGGGCTCGAACCCATGCTTAACCACACTAGAGGTGAGAAAGCTTACCATTACACCACTGATATGATTGAAATAATTTGACTACCATGTAAAACTAATGTTAATATTTACATAACCAAAGACTTACTTTGTTATTTGATTACAAAATATCTATTTTTAGCTCACCTGACCCAAAGGGTCAGGTGAGCTTTTGTCATCACTTTGCGTCCGTCGTCGTCGTCGTCATCCGCGTCTGTAAACTTTTCATACTTTCTTCTTCTTCTTTGAAACCACTGAACTGATTTGGACCAAATTTGGCAGAAATGTTCATTGGGAGGTCCTCTACTAAATTTGTTATTTTGGTGCAGATCGGAAATCCAACATGGCCACCAGGGCCAATAATGTGTTCTGATTGGTTGAAACTTTGAAAATCTTCTTGTCAGAAACTACTCAGCCAATGGAATTGTAACATTATAGAAATGATGACTGGATGGTCCTCTACTAAATTTGTTATTTTTGTGCCGATCGCATATCCAAGATGGCCGCCATGATTCGACTTAGTTTTAACACAGAACCCTATGGGAAAAATGTTTAAAAAAAATTTCCTCTGAAAGCAGTAAGTCAATTTAAAGCAAACATGACATGAATGGTCCTTAGGTGGTCAACTTTCAAAATAATGTCATGTGACCCCGACCTCCATCCAAGATGGCCACCGTCAGCGAACATAATTTTAACATAGGACCCTATGGAAAAAAATGTTTAAAAATTGTTTCCTTTGAAACCAGTAAGCCAATTTAAATCAAACATGGCATGAATGGTCCTTAGGTGGTAAACTTTTAAAATTATGTCCTGTGACCCCAACCTCCATCCAAGATGGCCGCCATCAGCGAACATAGTTTTAACATAGGACCCTATGGAAAACATGTTTAAAAATTTTTTCCTCTGAAACCAGTAAGTCAATTTAAAGCAAACATGGCATGAATGGTCCTTAGGTGGTCAACTTTCAAAATAATGTCCTCCATCCAAGATGGCCGCCATCAGCAAACATAGTTTTAACATAGGACCCTATGGGAAAAATGTTTTTAATTTTTTTTCCTCTGAAACCAGTTAGCCAATTTAAAGCAAACATGGCATGAATGGTCCTTAGGTGGTCAACTTTCAAAATAATGTCCTCCATCCAAGATGGCCACCATCAGCAAACATAGTTTTAACATAGGACCCTATGGGAAAAATGTTTAAATTTTTTTTCCTCTGAAACCAGTAAGCCAATTTAAATCAAACATGGCATGAATGGTCCTTAGGTNCGCCATCAGCGGACCATTGGACTGTATGGGAATTTCATTGAAAAACCTTTTTGTGAGAAACTACTCAACAAATTGAATATTTTGCATTATATGAATGTTACTTGGATGGTTCTACACCTGATCTATTATTTTGGTGCAGATTGGAAATTCAAGGTGACCTCCATTGACGGATGAAGTTTAACATACCGGTAGGTCCTTTAACAGAATTGTAATGTTGGTGCTGATCGGCAATTAAACATGGCTGCCAGGGGTAGATAATGTTTTCTAATTCGTCAATCTTTAAAAATCTTCTGGTCAGAAACTACTGATTCAATTGAATTTGTTTTCTGGTGTGAATGATTTATGGATGGTCCTCTACCTAAATTGTAAATTTGGTTCCGATTGGAAATTCAAGATGGCCGCCATAGACGAACAAAGTTTAACATAGAAGCCTAGAAAACCCAATGGGAATTTGTACTGAGTTGTTCTTCTCAGAAAGTACCAAGCCAGTTGACTTGATTTGTTCTATGCTGTTCCTATCTGCAAACAGAAAGACTTGAAAAATATGCTTGTTGATAACCTTCTTCAAGAATTAAAACTTAAGCAGTCTAATATACTTACCATGGGAGATTTTAATTTTGACTTTAGGTTTTCAGAATTTATGGAGCACACATTCAATAGTAAGCAAATTGTGTCTTAAGTTGCAAGAAAATATGAATCTTTGTTAGACTTCACGTTCCTAAGGATTTACCCTGCCAATTATTACCAGGTGAGCGATGACAGGCTCTCCAGAGCCTCTAGTTTCTTTTACTCTGAATTTTCAATTTTTAAAACTTTTGGCATATTTAGGATAATACAAAATTGTCATGTTCACCATACCTGACCTGCTAGATAATAAAATTGTTCCTGTTTTGATCTCAATTAACATTGGTTTCATATAGCCAAAACTGTTTTTACAGCATCATAATCACAATCCTGTCCTTTCCTCATTGATGACTTATCACCAGCTGGTTTGTAAAGAGTAACACGACAGGTACCACCTGTGGAGCTGAAGTTGCCAACCCTTCCGGAGCACATGAGTTCACCTCTGGTTTTTAGCTCACATGACCAACGGCCATGTGAACTTTTGTCAGCACTTGTCGATTATGCAAATTTGACATATCTTAATAATATATTGCATTCAAATCTTGTCCTCTGAAATCGATAAAGCCATTTAATCCAAATCTAGATGGGATGGTCCTTTGGGTGATCCCCTTTCTAAATTATATAGGACATATCTTAATCAAAATGTTTAATGTCAAATTTTACCAAAACTGTAGATATAACTGAACCACAACTTGAGAGAATATAACTAAATCATGAATCTATGAAATATGTAGACCACAACATGCGATAAATAACTAGACCAAAACTTTACGGGACATTAGTGGACCAAAACGATCATTATTACAATAAACGTTTAGAGAATACCGGAAGAGCAATACAAACTGGACAATCCAGATAAATTGGCAACACAGGCCATTCATGTCCAGACAAAGAAAAGTAAAACAAAAACACAACACAATATGCGTCGTACACCACTATACTCAAGCAAACACAAATAACGTAAATAAGACATGAGCCCTCCTACAAACAACTGGAGGTAAAAACCAACTGAAAACCGTTTTTATGCCGAAATCACAACACAACAATAGTATGCATAGAAACATCAACTTTAATTTTTAGAAAAACAACAAACCATTTTAAATATTCAATACAAATACAATATGTAAAGATATAACCAGATATCAATGATTACATTACTAAACTGTTACCAATCAAAGTGTTTTATTATTGTCATGCTACTATACTGTATCCAGACATTCTGCTTTATGTATCATGACCATGTTACTGTAACGTATCCAGTCATAGGGATTTATGTATAATACACCTATCTACAAATTAAAACATACTGTAAAAATGGCTAGCAATTCAGAAGATACATAGCAAAATATACAAATGTATCGTAGTTCAAGGAAACTGAAAATCATACACACAATACAAGGACAAACTGTCAAATATCTGTTGTTTTCAGCTCCAAGCATTTCTGCTGGTCCTGAAAATGAAAATAATTAATTTCAGTGTTGTCTAGTGGGAAAAAAAGTGTTCTACTATAAAACCATCCCAGGAGAGGGTGGCTCTCCAGCAAATTCCCAAGAAGAACACATGAACTGTAAGTATTAAAGTGTTCTACTATAAAACCATCCCAGGAGAGGGTGGCTCTCCAGCAAATTCCCAAGAAGAACACATGAAATATAAACTTTACAGGAGAGGGTGGCTCTCCAGCAAATTCCCAAGAAGAACACATGAAATATAAACTTTAAAGGAGATAATTATGTATATGAGCTACCTGAAGAAGGTTGTTCCAAAAATTAGCTGTGGGCTCTAAATTCAATATAGGCTGTACACATGTGACATAGCTGTTTCGATACTTCTGTTGTTATCTTATTAGTTCCCGTGGTTATCATTCGGCTAGTAGTCGGTGTTTCGGTACTGATATAGTTTATTAGATACATTATATTATTGATATTTGCAGTCCCTGAATAATATGCTTATTGTAAAACAAATACTAGTAACCACCTCCATCAGACATACGAGACCTTAACCGATTTTGGATTTCATGTTTAGGGCCTATGATTGTCATGTTCCCAAAGATTTAACTAAGCTTTCTAATAGTTTGTCTGTGGGCATACCTGCATGATGAGGGTTGTTCCAAAAAAGCATATTGTACACAAACTTCGATATGACGTTTTATTACAGGCATGCCCACATGTCTGAATATTTAACTCTTTAAGCTCATATGCGTTAGCTAATCATAATTGAAACAAGAATGCACTATTTTCATTTGATCTTTTTATGTCTATATGCCAGAATGTAAGCAACGGTTAAGAACTACAAATTAATACACGCAGATACGAAATATTGCACACACTTTAAATCTGGGATGTAGTTTTATTATTGTCAGAGAGCCGTGTAATAATCAACGCCCAAGATGTAATATTGTTAATATTGTTACCAATGTTACCCATGTTACCAATCATTTGTACCACGGTTTTCCAAGTTACACTGTAGTATAATTTTTACTTACCTCTTCTGTAGCTGGAATAACCATCGTGTCAGGATTATTTGACAGACCATTTACTTGATTAATAGTTTGTGGTATAGATTTTTTCCTGTTGCTTTTTTCATCCGCCGTTTTAACAGCAGAGTAAATGAAACTTTTTCCCGTTTCAGTTCGGCTCATCCGACGTTTTACGAGGACGACATGATTTTTCATTAGAAACAGTACCTATCAAAAACAATGTCATATATATATATGTAAAAAAAAAAATGAAAAATTCCACACTGTTGGAACAATTCCAAAATAAAATCGAAAAATTGTAGAAAGAAGCAAAATGGATACCCTACAATATATGATGGCTGACTTTCATGGATTGATACAGACCGCGTTAGATGCTTAGTTCAATTACTAAGATAGCGGAGTTCTGTTACTAAGATAGCGGAGTTCCGTTACTAAGATAGCGGAGTTTCGGTTTATTAGGTATAATTATAGAGTGTATATATAGGAATGTTTTGGCAGACATTTGCAATATTAATCTTAGCTACCTCTTAAAATGAGCGAATGTTCTTTTCACAAAGAGTGCAATATGTCAGCTATGTCATGGCATGAACAAGTTGCTTTTTGGTGAGATGATGACAATATCTGTTTTGTACTAGACCAACACGCTGTGGTGGATTTTATAGTCCTTGTCTTACTGAAACAATAGTCCACAGATTGATATGTCGCTCTACTTGGAGACATTATCCTCATTCTGAGCCATTTTTTCTGATGCTGCGTCCTTATCGCGGTAGCAAAAATAGGCAATACTATAGTGTTACAGTGTGCAACGCATATCCTTCTTATCTGTAGTATACACTATGTAGTGGGGTCGTCGTGGTCGTGATTGTATGGTAGTTTGGATTAACCACTACCTATGCAATCAGTGCCTATCGCCACTAAAGTTGTGAGTTAGAACCTCGTTCATGGTAAGGCTTACTTGATACACCATTATGTGATAAAGTTTGTCAATGACTTATGGCAGGTCGGTAATTTTCTGCGGGTGTCCTCCACTAATAAAACAGACCGCCACGATATAACTGAAATGTTATTAAAAGTGGCATTAAACACCACAACCATAACCATAATATTATGTACTTCTCAATTTTTGTTGCCGTGTACAAATAGTACTGCCATATGTTGCTGTAGTATACATTACGTACCTCTCCATTTAGGAAGCAAAACAACAATGATACTAAAAATCCCTGTAAATAACAATAAATGATAACCTTAATACATCAGTAATAGTAAATAAACTATTTTAACTATGTGGTTTATTTGTTTGTCTTTGTTCTTTGTCATGTGTTCCCAATGTTGCCAGTTTCTCTGGATTGTCCATTCTTGATTTGCCCATTCGGTATACGTTAAGGTTAATTGACTCACCCAAGCAGATTTACTATCTGTAATTATAACTATTTAAAGGGACAATAAAATTATTTAAAAAAAACAAACAAACAAACAAATGTTGGGAATCCAGGTTCTGGTTGAAAACAGGCTTAAAGGCATATTGTCTACGATTTTGTTGAAAAATGTTAACTGTCCATAAATAATTTATTTAAGCTATCATTAAACAGTTATGCTGCAAAAGATACGATTGGTGTTCTTTTTTTGACAAAAAAGACCCAAAACTATCGTTAACGGAATTATTGTCCAGGATGACAAAAATTCAAAGTGAAAGTAACAGCGCCACCTATAAAAACGGAAGTTCGGAACTCTCGGGGTTTTAGCATTGAGGTAAGGAAAATACTGTTAAGATTCAAACACTTCAAATTGTCACGCTCGTTTAATGTTGTTTGAATCTTAATGTTTCGTAGCGTATTCGCCAATAATTCGGTGTCTAATCTTCTTTTAATGAAGGTCAGTACGGAAATCGATAATAATTTTGGGTATGAAAAATTACGATTATGGTAGACAATATGCCTTTAAATATGGCCGGGATAAACCAGTTATAGTACGCACTTGTTATTCATTGATATATATTAACAACTTATATCATATATTTAGATTAAAATACAGGTGTTTTGTATATGCATTATCAATGATTGTCCTAAGCCTATATCGTTTATACCCTATATCGTATACCCCAAAAATTTCAAAATTTTCCAAAATTTCATAAAATTTGAAAATATTTCAAAAAATTTTCAAAATTTCAAAAATTTCAAATTCTCAAAAATATTCAAAATTTTCATAAAATACACGTATTATCAAAGGCATGGTTGAAATATACGATATAGTGAACATTACATGTCAAAATCTGTATCACATGCCGTATCAACCCTCGACCTATATCACCCCTCGGGCCAGTGGCCCTTAAGGTGATATAGAGTTCTCGGGTTGATACGGCATGTGATACAGATTTTGACATGTAATATTCAGTATATAATATAATGATATTACCTGATATGATGAAAGACACGCTGAAGTCATATCGTAGATATATTGTTCATTTTCACCACCTGCATCTGGACGAAATGGTAATACAAAATATTGGATGCCTAGCAACGGAATCAGTATCAATGTTGCTCTCAGAGATTGTCTAAAAATAGCATAGATATCAAATAAGATTCAAGAAATTATTAATCTATTTACGGCTTTTATTACCCCCTTTGGTATCTTCAAAATGTTCTTAAAGCTTTGGGAGGCCACCGTGGTTATGATCGTATGGTAGTTGGATTTACAGCTACCTGTACAATCATTGCTTATCACCACTCATGTTATGAGTTCGAATCCCACTCATCATGAGGTATACTCGATACAACATTATGTGATAAAGTATGTCAGTGACTTGCGACAGGTTTTCTCCAGAAACTCTGGTTGTCTCCACCAATAAAACTGAAAGTCACGATACCTCTGCTGGTCCCCGAGGGTATCATCCGCGCAATAGTCAGAGAATCAGCACTGATTTGGTTTATTATATATTTAGTATTAGCATTTACAGTTCCTAAATAATGTTGTCATTATTAAAACCAAGATGACAGTGCTTAAGTCATTTTACAGGTGGTTCTATGTTGGTGATAGTGTTTATGGTTATCTTACCACTTCCCGGTCCTTTGCTCGTTCATGACTTATCACCGGGTTTGTAACTATATTAATACGATGGGTGCCACTAGCGGAGCAGGAACTGCTAACCCTTCCGGAGCACCAGAGTTCACCCCCGGTTTTCAGTGGGGTTCGTGTTACTTGATCTTTAGTTTTCTGTGTATGTTTTGTGGATCGTTGTTTGTCCTGTACTTTTTCTTTTGGCCATTGTGTTGTCTTTCTTCGATATACGAATTCTGATTGCCCCTTTGGTATCTTCAAACTCTTCTTACCAGTACGGAAATGATATTGTAGAGGCTGAGTATTTTCTATTGTTAAGCATGTGGTCTTGTGTAAGTACATGATTACATGTGTTCTTCATAGCCTTCACACTAACCTGAAAGGGTTCGATTCTTGTTGATTCATAGCCCTGACTTTCGAGCATAAAATCCGCAATATATTGATAAGGAAAATCACATTTATCTGTAACAAAAGGATTAATCTGATGTTTGTAAAAGATACATTGATAATTATAGGAAATAAACAGCATATTGTCAATAAAACAAATGAAATAAAAAAGGAAGGTTAGTCATCAATAAGCTGTTAAATGCCTGTTTTAAATTTACATATAATGTATGAGGCTGCATGTCAATCCTTCAATTGGAAATATGCTTTATGTGTGTCTTCATGTTCTGAGTTCGTTGTTTTGATGTCCTGTGTCCTGTGTACTATATGTTGCCAGTGTCTCTGGATTGTCCATTCTTGATAGCCCCTTCGTTTTTTTTTTCTAGCGTTTATTTGAATTTGGAAATATGCAACAATATCATGAAACATGAACTTTAAAATGGTTTTTATGATATTCTCCGTGTGTCACCATAACGTGATGACCATGGATATGTTCCAGTTACGGTTGTCGTAGTTTATGACTAATCATCGAATTGTTAACAAGAATAACACACCGGATGCCACTAGTGGAGCAGGAACTGCCTACCCTTCCGGGGTACTTGAGTTCATCCTCTTTTAGTTTGTTCGAATTGCTCAATCTTTAGTTGTTTTCTGGGTAGGGTTTTGTAGATCATTGTTTGTCCTGTTGGTTTTGCTATTGTTCGAATAACGGATACTGATTATATCCCTTCGGTAACTTCAAACATTTCTAGTCGCAAGATCGAGAGGTGGTATTGTTCATTAAAATTGATGGTATAATTTTTCAAAATGTGATGGCATTACTTGTCCAAAGTGGTGGCTTTATTTCGGTGTAGACATACTTGCTAATTGATAAAAACCGAGTTCTTCGACGTTTAGCTACATAGTCTGCATCGTTAGTGTAATAGCTAGCGTGCTCGCCTCGAGTATGGTAGATCGTGGGTTCGGGCACCGATGGCGTCAAATCAGAGACTATATTATTAGTAAGCACACAGCATTAAGGAGAAAGAGCAAATAAGGGTAATAACAAAATTACCGAACACCGAGCAATCTTCCAAAGGAAAAGGCAAAACTCATAAGTCAACCGACAAAATCAGTCAACAACCGGGAAAACTGGGAAAACCGCAATGGCCCTGACTTGGTACAGGCATTTCCAAAGAAATGGTGGATTGGTTGGCTGGGATTCAGGATAATGTGTCCGAGTGGAGCGACAAGTCTACCCACAGATTATTGTTTCAGTGAGCTAGCACTATTACATCCAACTAAGCCCGTTGGTCTAGTATAAAGCGGGTATCATCATCATCATCATCATCATCATCATCATCATCATCTCATTGAAAATTAACTAGTTCTCGCCATGATATATCTGCAAAACTTTATTAACAAACCTAAGGAACTTACAAGAAGAAGCATGGCAACTGGTCCAGAAAAAATCCATATAAGGTACGTGCCTTTGTGCCAGCAACTACAAAAAAGAAACTAATTAAAATTTGACGGCAATTTTATATGTTTTACATTTAAATTTAAATATTCAATGATATACACAAAACAGATTCGAGAGTTTTCAACCAGTCTATTTGCACAAGTGGTTTAAAGAACAAATAAAAGAAATAACTTTAATTATACCAGAACTCAATCTCTAGGCTAATTGTACCGTAACGTTGTGAGTTTGAGACCCTTTCATTGCGAGGTGTACTCGATGCAACACTACCTGATAAAGTTTTCCAAAGACTTACGACAGGTCGTTGATTTTCTCCGAGTACTCCGGTTTCCACCAACAATAAAACTGAACATCCCGATATAACTGAAATAGTGTTGAATGTGGCGTGATAGCAGACATAAGTAAGCAAAAACAACAAGAGAATCGTCCCCACTACGAAATTTCATTAAAAAAAATCAATTAAACTAAACATTGAAAGTAAAAGCATTTGTTTACCTACCTGTAATCTAAAGTTGGATTTGTTGCTCGAAGAACGGAATAAATAACACTGGGAATTACAGGTATACCTACAACAGTAAGATGTTGAATTAGGGAATACATACATCAGTGATATCCATATAGTCTTTAAATACAGTAACATAAAAAACAATCTGACCATAGCAAATCAATACCTAGTGTCTCAACCAATAGTATTACTGAGAGATTGTAAACTAGTCTCATTGATATGATGATGCACAAATCTGTGGAATGTTGTTCCATTCCTCTTCTACGTCTTGTATATTGTAAACTAGTTTCATTGACATGATGATGTACGGATTTGGTGAATGTTGTTCCGTTCCTCTTCTACGTCTTGTATATTGTAAACTAGTTTCATTGACATGATGATGTACGTATTTGGTGAATGTTGTTCCATTCCTCTTGTACGTCTTGTATATTGTAAACTAGTTTCATTGACATGATGATGTACGGATTTGGTGAATGTTGTTCCATTCCTCTTCTACGTCTTGTATATTGTAAACTAGTTTCACTGGCATGATGATGTACGGATTTGGTGAATGTTGTTCCATTCCTCTTCTACGTCTTGTATATTGTAAACTAGTTTCATTAACATGATGATGTACGGATTTGGTGAATGTTGTTCCATTCCTCTTCTACGTCTTGTATATTGTAAACTAGTTCCATTGACATGATGATGTACGGATTTGGTGAATGTTGTTCCATTCCTCTTCTACGTCTTGTATATTGTAAACTAGTTTCATTGACATGATGATGTACGGATTTTGTGAATGTTGTTTCGTTCCTCTTGTACGTCTTGCCCGTTTGGTTGGTCTTTTGGTCTACGTCGGACAATGTATTTCAATTCGTCCAGGGTATATGCGATCGATGGATTCCAATTCCGCTTATTTTTACAGCCATTGCGTAACATAAATCAATGTTCTGCTTCTGAAGAAAAGCTAGCAGTGTTTTCTTGCAATGTATTGCTGATGTGACGGAATATAAGTTCCATCATAATGTTTGTTCCTCGGAAATTGCATTATGTAGAAAAAGTTCCATTAGGTACTATCCTTATATAATATTTCATCCAATGCCATAGGGAATCTTCCTTGGAACTGGATAAAATATTATATAAGGAAATTTCCCTCCGGAACTTTTATAATTACACAATAAGATTTCCAACAGAGGAAAAATACATCCAATGACTGATAAACTTGTGCAAGCAAACTAATAAAGACATTTCCAGGTGGAATAATTATCATGTAGTAGAGTTTCCGGGTGGAATAATTATTATGTAGTAGAGTTTCCAAGTGAAATAAATACTATGTTATAGCATTTCCAAGTGGAATAAATATTATGTAGTATAGTTTCCAGGTAGAACAATTCTTATATAATGAGTTATTATCATATAATGATATTTGCAAGTGGTATGTATGATTATAATAATAAAATTTCCGTGTGAAATAATTATTTTACAAATTTATGACAGGAATACATATTACATGATAGAACTTCCAGATATTAAGGGAACACGCTAACTGTTTAGATGATAATAATCTTATTAAATACTACAATGAATCCTTACTAGCAGTAATCTTAGAATGTTTGTCAATATGTTTTGTTTTAAGTTAAATAGGAACATAATACTAATATTGGTAAATAAATAGAAAGTCCTTACTTTTTATGTAAGAGCCATCTGATAAATATGAGAAAATCTTTTCATAATCCTCTGCTTCCATGTTTGTCATGCATTAAAGTAAACAAGTAACAGGTGGATGGTTTAAAACCTGATTACATGTATCACATGACCTTACCTATGCATGTACCATAATATTATTTCCATCAATAGATGGAACAAATTTTATAAAGATTTATTCCTGGAAATTCTTTTATAAACGTAGAACAAATATTATATAACATTTGTTCTGGAGAACTTTTATTATACACAGTTTGGTTCCTGGTAGAACTTATATGGAACAAATATACAGTCACACTGAAACATAAACCATGTCAAATTCTGATTCCTCAAATTGACTGTTTCTGCGAGTAAAATTGTATCTCTATTTCTGATTGCTTTAACACACCGTCAACATCCACAGGATTTGTTCTGCTATATGATGTGATTCCACGTCCAAGCCATGATACTTCTGTCACTAATTCGTTCATGCTGTTCAAAAATTATTTGCACGGCCTCTGATAACGGAGTGACCTAAATATGACCCCATAAGTTGTTGAAGATGTTGTCGATTAAATGTTGGGTCTCGATATTCACGCGTAGACCAATGTTTGTACGAATCCGTTTACTTTTAACTACATCGAGGCTGTTGCTGGTAAGAACCTATCCCGTAAGTGACGTAAACGAAAAAAGTATATCATCAGCTCGAGATTTGACTTTTGGTCGCACAGAACGAGATTAATCTAATGTAGATCCATTCTGTTGAAATTGACGTCGGGGGCAGTAAAACGTCAAACGTAAACACCTAATAGTTCTTGTGTCAGCTGTGACACCCATGCCTGCCGGACTCGTACGTTGTCCTTTTCTCCGTTTTCTTTTGGCCATTGCGTTGTCTGTCCACATTTGATTTACGGCTTCTGATTACCCCTTTGCTAATTTTCTGTAGAACATTGTGTTATCTAGAGTGTAAACTTTCTATTGACCTTAAAAGTTTTTTTCACTATTGTGCTCAGTGAAATTTGCACGTGCTAAAACCGTCAAACAAACTGTCATGGTGATATGATGGATTAACAAGTGCATAAGTAAGTGCAAAGTTAAAATACCACAAAGATATGTAAATTAATAAATTAGATATCTCTGAAAACAAAGGTGGATAATTGTCCGTTAATTATTCACAGTACTGTGAATTGGTTTCCATACGAATTTTGAATTTTAACTTCTAGTTAGATTTGATATAATCTAATTTCTCATCTAGCCATTTGTTGCACATGCGCAACTTTATTGGTTTTTTTCCCCTTTTTTGCTTTGCTCTGTTTCTTTTTTTTTTATTTTTTTTTTTTTTATTTTTATTTTTTTTTTCTTCAGCG
Organism: Gigantidas platifrons; assembly: GCA_002080005.1. Taxonomy (NCBI): domain Eukaryota; kingdom Metazoa; phylum Mollusca; class Bivalvia; order Mytilida; family Modiolidae; genus Gigantidas; species Gigantidas platifrons. Next base: position 126,918 of record MJUT01002428.1, read on the forward strand.
GGTCGGATTGCATAAAATCATATTAGTGTAATATTAATTAAGGCATTAAATTATTATAAGTAACTCACCCCATCCTGTTACATAGCATATCGTCAACAGAACATTTTCATTCGAAAATGTGCGCACTAATTTAGTATGAAGATAAAACCCTTCACAGAACATCCACGCGTAGTTACACAAAGTTACGTACTGAACCAAGACGTGAAGAATTCGACACCATATCTAGACAAAATATAATTACAGTATGTTTATATTCAATTGGTTTGATAACTACTAATAGAAAAGGGGAATCAGGTTATGATTATGGTGTTTAACGCCGCTTTCAACAATATTTCTCGTGGTCTGTTTTATTGGTGGAGGAAATCGGAGAATACCACCGACCTGCGCAAGTCACTGACAAACGTTTTCGCATCATGTTGTATTGAGCACACCTCACCTAAGTGGATTTGAACTCACAACCTTAGAGGGGATAGGCACTAATTGCATAGATAATTGTAAATCCAAATACTATACGAGCACAACCACGACGGTCCCTGGTCACATTGGCTTTCCTATATAAATATTGTAGTGTACTATGCAGTGGAGCAGGAACTGCTTACCCTTCCGGAGCACCTGTGTTCACCCCCGGTTTTTAGTGGGGTTCGTGTTTCGCAATCTTCAGTTTTATGTGTAAGCTTTGTCGATCGTTGTTTCTCCTTTTGTCATTTATCTTTTGGCCATTGTGTTGTCTGTTCTTCAAAATACGGATTCCGATTACCCCTTTGGTATCTTAGATTGACGGATTCCGATTACCTCCCTTTGGTATCTTAGATTGACGGATTCCGATTACCTCCCTTTGGTATCATCAAACTCTTCTCACTCTTCTTTAGATTTCAATGTTTACTGTCACACAGGACGAGGTATAAAACATTTTACCTAGTATGTTAAATATGATGTGCCCTTCGTTCCCCCCCCTAAATATAGCCTCTGTAAAAGACCTTCTAATGATTATCCTGGTACAGTTTTGGTTTATATCACAATTATGACGATTTGCTTTACGATTTTTCATAAAGATCTCATGTCACACTGTGACGGAAATCTCTCTCATACATGCATACAAACATTATCTTTGATGTTACCAACAATGGAATATTTCCTTCAGAGAAGAACATGTTCGAGCATGGGCCTATAATAAATAAAATATCATGCGGCTTTTGGTGCTTTGATGTTTGCATGTAGTAAATCCGAGTATTGTTGACGGTTCCCATGACTCGACCAATAGAGCTTTCAAGCGCGTCCGTATGTGGCCGATAGGGGTGTTCTGTCCATGCCATGTGGTTTACGATACGGAAGGCCTGATCATGGTCGATAGAGTGGAAAACGTGATTGGAGAGTGCCACACTCCCTGTACGTTAAAGACCACACAAGATGGTGACCTACACCGCTTTGTGATTTTTTCGAGTACTTTTCGCTTGTTATATTTTATCTTTATTTCAGCTTACCATACCACAAATGCTACGGTAGCTGTTGTAATGAATTTACTTTCTGATCTTCCTGATCTGACTGTATATCACTTACTTATCATGCCAGAAACAAATAACTTAGAGACAACATGTGGTCAAGTATGTCAGATGACACATATTTATTGTGTGATATCTGCGTCTCAAATGACCACGGATATGTTCCACTTGTCGTAAGCACTTCCTGGTCCTTTCCTCATTCATGACTTATCACAGGGTTTGTAACTAAATTAATACGACGGGTACCACTTATGGAGCAGGAACTGCATACCCTTCCGGGGCATCCGAGTTCACTCGCGGTTTTTAGTGATGTTTTTGTTACACGATCTTTAGTTTTGTAGATCGTTGTTTGTCCTTTTGTACGTTTTCTTTATTTTGGCCATTGTGTTCTTCTTCGATTTACTGATTCTGATTACCCCTTTGGTATCTTCAAACTCTTCTTAGTGGCAACACGTGATCAAGTGTGTGTGACGACACGTATTTATTGTAGCGATATTTTGGGGTGGTAGTACAATTAATGCTTAATTACCGGTACTTACCGGATTGTTAGCGACTACCTCAGGATTAAATGAAGTTGAAGCGTAATAAGATGTCCATAGTACTGCCGTCATAATGTAGGACACAAATAAATGTTTGTGTATTGTCACCCTGGTGCATTTCAATTGTCTGAAAGAAGGAAAATTGATATGGTTATCAGTGGTTACATCATCAAATCAACATATAACCATCATTCCGGATTTCCGGTATTTCAAAATATGTTGGACAAACTCGGTCTATTTATAAAATATCTTAACATAATATGGGTTCATTGGATAACAATTTTAGCAATTTTGGCAATTTTCAGCTGTGACTACCATAAGAAGTAAAGAATTTGTTTCTTGAAGCGTAATGCGGTCTACGTTACCATGTACCACGTGACCAAACTGAGGTATAACCGCAGTCCATGTGATATATCCCATCCCACACGATGTTAGTTGACATCATCACGCATGGGCATGAGCACTTCACTTTTTGAATTACGTCGTTGTCATCATCTTATCACGCATTGAAAGAGCTGAAGAATTTCTTACTTTAACATTGGATAAATACTAGATACGGTATTTTGAACAAAAAAGAAGCGGCCTGTATTGGATATAATTAGTTCCCATTTCCACATGGGTGACGGATCATGTGTAGCACAGAGCTATGGATCTGCGGACGAAATTATATCCACTGTATTAAATGCAATCCAATGTTTTCGCCTTAAATTCTCTCTACTGCAGATTATAAGTCTTTGTGAATTTAGCTACCACTATACAAACTTAGTGTTGGTTACCATAGTTTCTATACTGTCGTATTTAAACATATTTTATTCTCAAATACATACAATAGGATTGAATACAAGTTTTACATCTTATATGAAGTTCTTTCCAGTATCATGTATTAGCATATATAGGCTAGTGTATAAACATTTATAATATAGAAAGAAATAAAACGATAACAGAAACGTAAAATGGAGGATGGGGGTTATGTTCCTTCAGTGAATCGCCTACTGTTCTTAATGAATGTCTGTACTGCTTTTGATAACAAAATATTTTGAGCACTGTCGTTGTTCTATATATACTTATGACATAATTATAGAGCACATTTTCATTGTGTTGTGTTATTTTATGTTATGGTATTAAATTGTTATTTTGATATATGGAATGTATATCAAGCTGTGTGCTTTCTGTTATAATTCATGTACTGTGATCGCCATGATATAGTTGAACATTTGCTGAGTTGGCGTTAAACAACAATCACTCACTCACTCACTCACTCGTATATTGTTATGTTCACCACTACATTGCAGGTATAACATGTGCTGTTGTTGTCACTATGGTGCACTACATCTAACCTACGGTATGTTTGTGCGAGTTTGCGTTGCCTTAATGACAGATATTTTTTTTTATTCTATGAGTGGTGTTATACACGACGGATGCCACTAGTGGAGCAGAAACTGCTTACCCATCCGGAGTTCACCCCGTTTTTTTGTTTTTTTTTGTTTGTTTGTTTGTTTGTTTTTTTAATTTAGGGTAGTATTTTGTAGATCGTTGTTTGTCCTTTTGTCCTTTTTCTTTAGGCCATTGAGTTGTCTGTCTTTCTTCGATTTACGGATTCTGACTACCCATTTGATATATTCATACTCCTTTTATATTTCAAGCAAAAGCTAATTAACATGAGGACTTCTTTTGTGCAATGTAGATTATTTAAAAATATTAATGTTTGTTACCTGAAGCAGGTAAAAATAAATAGTGCCAAAATGAGCGATACCACTGATAAACTGTATCCACTGAAATAAACGTATAGCACAGTCGTCGCTCTCTGTAAGAAAAAGATATTAGTTTGAGTAAAAGTTTTACAAAGCCTTCGTTCTCTAAGTCAAAATGTATTCAGTTAAGTAACAGTATAGTACAGTCAGTCTTCGCTCTGTGTAAGACAAACACATTACAGATGCAGTTCAGTAAACGTATTGCACAGTTAGTCTTCGCTCTCTGTACGACAAAAATATCAGTTAAGTAAGCGTATTGCATAGTTAGTCTTCGCTCTCTGTAAGACAGAAAAGTATCAGTTAAGTGAACGTATAGCACAGTTAGTCTTCGCTCTCTGTAAGACATTTACTTATGTTATTTTATTTTTGGGAATCATTTTAGAGTTCGGGTTAGTGTTATGGTGTTTAACGCCTTTTCAACAATATTTGAGTTTATTGTGGAGTACCCGGAGACAACCACCGACCTGTCACAAGTCACTGATAAACTTTATCACATAATGTCGCATTGACATGCAAATTATTTTGCTAATAACACTGTATATATTAATGTTGAGCAAATAGTGTAAATTTGAGAAATAAAAATGTCGTTTGTTGTTGACAAAGTTTCATTAACATTATTTACGTTCATCTTTTTGAGAGTAGTTATACATGTACTTGACCGACAACTGTGATTGGTTGATGACTATTATGCGTCATAAATTGCTGCACGCAGTATGACGTAACGATTAATGACAATTCATACAAAATTAGATAGCTACGTTTTCATTACTATCGCTGGGTCTATAACTAGGCTAGTGTTATTAATTCTGATGCTGGGTTGATAACTAGGCTAGTGTTATTAGTTCTGATGCTGGGTCTATAACTAGGCTAGTGTTATTAATTCTGATGCTGGTTTGATAACTAGGCTAGTGTTATTAGTTCTGATGCTGGGTCTATAACTAGGCTAGTGTTATTAGTTCTGATGCTGGGTCTA
>MJUT01002428.1:162712-176810 GCA_002080005.1 Gigantidas platifrons
TGTTTTTCATTTTTTTAGCATTTTGGCCATTTCCATGGCAACGGCAGCCATTTTGAAAAAATCAACCCTTAAAGGCACAACTTCACATGGCTTATAATATAGCTACAAGGTTTCATAAAGTTTGATCAAGGCATCTCCGAGAAATATGTCGGACAAACTTTTGGCAGAAGAAAAAAAGAAAGAATAATAATAATAATAAGAAACGGAGCAAACACAATATGTCTCCCAAACTTTGTTTGGGGGACATAAATATGTCGTTTGAGATTCATACAATAACAACACTTCATCTAAAGTGAAAGTAGAAATATGTTGTTTGAGATTCATACAATAACAACACTTCATGTAAAATGAAAGAAGAAATATGTTGTTTGAGATTCATACAATAACAACACTTCATCTAAAATGAAAGTAGAAATATATAGTTTGAGATTCATTCAATAACAACACTTCATGTAAAGTGAAAGTAGAAATATGTTGTTTGAGATTCATTCAATAACAACACTTCATGTAAAATGAAAGTAGAAATATGTTGTTTGAGATTCATACAATAACAACACTTCATGTAAAGTGAAAGTAGAAGACTTCAATCGGGAGAAGACTTCATAATTTGGAAAAACTTGCGTCTGATCCCTATTTGTTATATTTAGCAAATAAAAATATGCTTAAACTAAAAAAAAGTTGAAATATGTTGTTTGAGATTCATTCAATAACAACACTTCATGTAAAGTGAAATTAGAAATATGTTGTTTGAGATTCATACAATAACAACACTTCGTGTAAAATGAAAGAAGAAATATGTTGTTTGAGATTCATACAATAACAACACTTCATCTAAAATGAAAGAAGAAATATGTTGTTTGAGATTCATACAATAACAACACTTCATCTAAAGTGAAATTAGAAATATGTAGTTTGAGATTCATTCAATAGCAACACTTCATGTAAAATGAAAGTAGAAATATGTTGTTTCAGTGAGTAGTATTTTTCACAATGCCAAATCCTGTTTAATATTTCGATTTTTTACAGAACAGAATCGGTCAAACCTTGGAGCTCGAGTGATTAAGTTCATTTACTTCTTATCTAAAGCTTCACAGCACTGACCCAATACCCACTGCAAGTGTCAAGGTTTCTGAACTTCTACCAAAAGCCAAGGGGTTTCACCGATCATTTCCCATATATTTGTCCAGGCTTACCCCCAAGAAAATATCTGGTAGTCATATTGCTGAGAGTGATAATGAGAATTAAAGGTATTCAGATCTTACCTTGGCCTTATTTTGTTTAATACCCTCGTCAATTTGTGAAAACTGTTTTAGAAACTGCTCCTTGGTAGCTGGTGATGACATCGCTCTACAATAACGCAATATCAATTGACATAACATAGTTAGTTAGTTACTGTAAACCGAGAAATTTTCGCGCCGTCTTTTTTTCGCGAGTTACTGACGAAATCCACATTCGCGCTGTTTTAAATTCGCGGTTCACAGACAACCTAAAGTGATAAAATGTATACGGTATTATTTAGACAAAAACATGCTGTGTCATATTTTTTGTACAATTAATTAAAACTGTTTGATACTGGTTTAATTAATCCTATGCGAGATCGATAAAATGACGATTCCCCCCTACGGATTTACCCTGACCAGGTAACGAAGTTTTTGAAGAAAAACAAGAAACTGGATAAATTTGAAATCGATCTGAGGTTAAGTGTCATAAAGCCAATACACTCACTCTGGCTTGTAAAAACACTCACACAACTATTAGACAGAACTGACTTGATCAAAAGTGCATTCGAGGCCGTTGGCATTGTTGTTAATCAGTAAGTTGAAGTGTGACATGTTTACACAACACTTACTGTTTATTGTGCTAATCAAATGTCAATTGATGTTTTAATATTTTAACAATCTTATAAATAATAAACATTGTATCATTTTATTTTGTATCTAATAATTTATTTTATGGAAACACATATCCTACGTAGAACTTCGCTTTGCATCCGATGTCTGCTTATAAATGACATAAATGGTCATGCTTTTTTCTCTTGATATATCTATTAAAAATTGTCAGATTTGGCATTTCTTTGAAATATTATATTCTACTTACTAGTATTTTCCCTTTCTTGAAATATTCGCGACAGTTTTATTTTCACGCTTCCAATGTTACCGCGAAAATAAAACCGCCGCGAAAATTACCCAGTTTACAGTAGTTAGTTATTGAGGTTTAACGTCCGGCTACCTTCTATATGCTTTGCGGACAGATTACTTTTATAGAGACTAGTGCTCCTTCTTTTTCTTTTGACTTTTCGCTTGAAATGAACCTGTGGATGTTGGGTCGTTGTTGGCGGTTAGTCACCATGTTAAATGGTGGGGAAATTGTTTAAATAATATCATTTTATAGATGTAAATGAAATTCTAAATATTTCCAAGTGAAAGAAAAGCGGGTATTTCACTGAGTGAGTTTATTTCACTGTGTGATATCATAGTACATGTACCAATGATGTCACAATAGAAAATATTAGCGTGATCTGTATATTGAATTAATACAAATCAGACATCATTATCATCTTATGAAAATAAAACTTTCTCTTGCCATGACATAGCTGAAGATCACTCAGTTTGAGTTAAATAATAAAAACTCACTGATTTACTCCCTATAAATATATTGCTTGTACTTACTGTGAGAAATTGTCATGGATTGAGTTCAATAAAGTGACCTGAAATTTAAAACCAAAAAACATTATTGATGACATCATATTTATATCGTCACTGAGCAAGTTCTGTTAGCCATCTGTGTGCAGAAGCTTCATTTATATAGTAGATTCATTATTCTATATATTTGCTAACAATAATAGTCAAACCTGTATTTAGTCCCAGAGGTCACCTTTAGAACTAGGAGTGAAACAATATACCGAATGACGATACATCGCAGTATTTTATTGACCACACGGTACAATGGGTGCCCCTTATGATATTGATGACGCAATACAACTGGGTGCTCCTTACGATATTGACGCCACGGTACAACTGGATGCTCCTTACGATATTGGCGATATTGTTTCAACAGATTATTTCTTTTGTACCAAAAACTGTTAAAATCAATGAAATAAAATAACTTTTTTATTCCTACATCAAAATTTGTTTAGCTACATAAATATTGTGTGTTTTTTTCAAATATTAGTTTGAATTTTCACGGACATATGTGGCAAATCCTTAAGAAAAAAAAATGGTGACGCACACAAAATGTCACAATACGTATGGTGATACATATCGTCACTTGTCTAAAATATTGCAATATGTATCGTGATACATATCGTCACTTGTCTAAAATACTGCAATACATATCGTGAACAAAATTCTGTATCGTTACACCCCTATTTGGAACAAAGAAAAAATGGTCTCTTAAAGGGTGTTTAATTCATATGAAATTTTCCCTATGACTGAACCTTTTAATACTGGTGACTGCTTAATAAAGGTCAGGTTTTCAGTGTACCATATGATGATATATGAACTATTGTCAGTTAGCATTACGAAAACAAAGTTTAAACAGTGCCAAGGGTAATAACAAAATCACCGAACTCCGAACAATCTTCCAAAGGGAAAGTCAAACCTCATAAGTATATAAACAGACAAAATCAGTCAACAACCGGAAAACTGGGAAAACCGTTAATGACCCTGACTTGGTACAGGCATTTCCAAAGAAATGGTGGGTTGATAGTCAACAATTCCATCAATATCAACTAATTAATGCACATCAACATGTTTGTTTGATGTAATAATGGTTACAATGTATATGAATATTATCTAGAAAACAATTTTTGCTATGGTAGTTGGATTTACAACTACATGTGCAATCAGTGCCTATCACCACTAAAGTTGTGAGTTAGAGCCCTGTTTCTGGCAAGGTGTACTCGATATAACATTATGTGATAAAGTTTGTCAGTGACTTGCAGTAGGCCGATGGTTTTCTCCGGGTACTCTGGTTTCCACCACCAATAAAACTAACCGCCACGATATAACTAAAATATTGTTGAAAGTGGTATTAAACACCATAAACCTAACCCTAACCCTGTACAAAGAACAACATACCTCTTTGTTGAGATAAAGTTTAGTGTCATCTAGAGTACAGAGAACAACATACCTCTTTGCTGAGATAAAGTTTAGTGTCATCTAGAGTATTGTACATTGTGTAGAACTGCTTTGTCTCTTTATGTGTTGAAGATACTGAAATAAATTTTATGAAATATTATACAATTGAAATTAACGAAAGTTGTCTGATACAAGGTGTCTGATACAAGATGTTGTATTAAAGAATGGTGTGACATTGCACAAGACATTCTCTGCCGGACTACTTGTACATGAAGTCATAGTATTGGAATGCAGGGAAAAGAGTGTTCAATGTTCATTTATTCATATTCAATCATTCATCAGACAGATCAGTATATCATGAATTAACAATCATATTCACATTTCCAAGGACATATATTCAATATTTCTGGCTATTATAGGGTCCAGTACAAAAATATGTATTGCACATTTCTCCAAAAGAAGCCTTGTTGGACAATATATATAGTGACACTGAAGGTGTAACGTGACATTTCTGAATAATTTAATTTGATTTGAATATTTCAATCTGATTGGCTAATCCACCTGGAGAACATTTTTGTTATACTCGATAACCTGGGTTGGTATCGTGACGTCACCAACGTGTTCATCTGCCAACGATAAATTCAAATAGTCACATGAAATAATCGTAATTAAAATCGAGGAATCATTAAATTTTGTTGTAAAAGTTAAATTATAAGGAATATTTGGAATTGTTGAACAGGTTATACTTGTATAACCTGGTTTGGGTCAGTTTACGCTTTTCATAAACCACTTCGCGATTCATATTAAGCGTAAACTGACCCAAACCAGGTTATATCGTATAACCTGTTCAACAATTTCAAATATTCCTTAAATGAACAACATATAATGTGACATCATGCATACAATGTAGTTATTCTCAAAGTATATTATAATTATTTTTTTCTTAATTTTGTTTTTATTTAAAGTTCTGCTAGATAAACTTATTACATACATAGTGTGTTGGTACACATTTTTTATCAGATATTGCCTAATGTGTGAACTAACCACATCACAAGTCGTCGCTATCTCGACTAGTAGTGATACTGGTTCACACAACACGCAAGATATGATACAAAGTCTTGTACCAACACACTACGTATGTAATGGGTATATATCGCTCTCAATGAAGTGCTACAATTGTACAAGTCCTATGTTAATAGTTTTAACCTTTTTCAACTGTCATGTGCAACATCTGAAATAACCATATATCATTCTTCTATGGTGGCAGCCATCTTGTATTTTAGATTAACAATTTTGCTTTTGTTTATCCATGAACTGACTAGGCTAAATTACTGACTAGATATATATCATGAATATTTATATATCAAGAAAAGGTTGGTTTCAATGCCATCTTTCTTTTTGAAATGGAAAGTTGTACTATATTTAGAGATTATGACGTCATTGATGGTGTGTTTTCTCCTGGTATATACATGTACAACGTAAAAAATATCAAGGGAACTTGGAAACATTCGTCACATCCGGAGACACCGTACAGACATAAAGCATGGTGTTAGAGTATAAGTCAACATTTAGCAGCATCACTTCCGAGCAGCCTATACAGGTGTAATACCACTAAAGAATTCTCCATAGCCTTCTATGTTAAATAAAAAAAAATTGAGCTTTCATACAGGATTCATCTTATGCTTAATCAAAGTGACACTCATATCTCATGGAAGGGGTACATAATTGGAAGCTTTACTCCGAAAATCAACATACATTTAATTGCATATAAGAAAAAACAGACAGTCTGAAGATGTCTACCATCAAAAATCCTACTTTCACTTTCGATTTAACACAAATTCAGGTGGTTTCTTTCCAATGCAATCAATTTTTTATTTAAAACCACAAGAACATCAAATATGGGCTTAAAATTATCCTAAATTATGTAGGTTTCTGCTGACATTCAGTATTTTGCAGTATCTAATAGGGTTTATTTTTTATCTAACAATGTAGGAATCCATTTTGTGCTTACGTACTACTTTCCTATACATCCTTTTCGACTGGTACCCATGTTTAGTGGTATTACACCTATACATACAGGTACCCTTCTATTGTAGGCAGGGAACCAGCCTATTAATTGACATAACAAAGTCACCCAAGAGGACTATACATACAGGTACCCTTCTATTGTAGGCAGGGAACCAGCCTATTAATTGACATAACAAAGTAACCCGAGAGGACTATACATACAGGTACCCTTCTATTGTAGGCAGGGAACCAGGCTATTAATTGACATAACAAAGTCACACGAGAGGACTATACATACAGGTACCCTTCTATTGTAGGCAGGGAACCAGCCTATTAATTGACATAACAAAGTCACACGAGAGGACTATACATACAGGTACCCTTTTATTGTAGGCAGGGAACCAGCTTATTAATTGACATAACCAGGGTTAAGCTAACTTACTTTGACTGTAAAGTTCAATAAACCTTCTTTGATATTGGCTAAGCTCAGCCCTAGATGGAACTTCATCTATCTTACGTTGTAACATAGCTATCTCTCTAGTCTTTTTAGCCTACAATAAATGCATAAAATCTGTCATATTCTTTTCTTAATATCAGCATTTGGGGACCATCGTGGCCACGATATCATGAGTTAGATTCACATCTACTTATGCAAACTGTGCATGCAGGAAATTTCATAGGGAATCTTATGAAAAAACCAAATCAGACTTAAAGATAAATAAAAAAAAAAATTGGATGTTGGCAACATATTTACCCAAATAAATCTTGAAAATGGTAAGAGTCATAGAAAATATTGATGGCATACCGGTAAATACAATTTTATAAGGAATATGAAAGAAACAAAATCCATCACAATTGGTTTTAGATATAAAAAAAAACACTTTGGAGCCTCTTGTTCCTGAAATGATGGCCATCTTGGACATCATGTCAGAAGAAAAAACATAAAATGTGTAAATGACCACACAATGACCATTCCTACAAAGTGTGGTTTCACTTGGCCAAGTGGTTTTGCAAGACGAAAATAAAAATATGAAAAGCTTACAGCCGACAACAAGACAAAGTGATGACAATACCTCCCATGAGCCTTTGCATCAGTTGACCTAAATGTGAACTTACAAGTAACAGCCTAATTTTATGTAACTTTTCTTTGTCTGCTTCATATTGTTTGTCTATAAGGGAAGCCCTCTCCTGAAAAAAAAAAAGTTTTAAAAAATACTAATAAAAAATGTGCAAAATAATAATAGATATTTACAAATATTATCAACTATAATTACAGTGATTGAAATGCATGATCAGGTGTACTTCCATACAACATATTGAGATAAAGTTTGATTAAACACCGCAACTCTAATGTGACGTGATAATGACGTCACATTCCTATATCCTCTATAAACATGCTATCATTTATACAGAACCCCGCGGGAACCCTGGGGTATAGAAATGGGACCGAGAGCTTCTTCAGCTTGAAGGGGCGTCCGTCGGTTGTGCGGGATGTCTAAATTGACAACCAACCCGTCCTTCGGATGAGACATAAATAAAACCGAGGTCCCGTGTTGAGAGATTGCCACCCTCTTCGCACGTTAAAGAACCCAGTGTAACAGCTCATTATGAGTATTATGCTCATGATGAGTGGTCCATAAGAGACCTGCTACACTGGCAAAATTCTCCGTCCCTACCCATCACATTTCTTAATTTTGATTCCTGTGGCGTTTAAATTATTCTCGTCCTGAATATAGCTGAAAAATTGCTCACTGCACGTTAAACATCAATCAATCAATCGTTTATACAGTCAAAACATGCTTTATGTGAACTTCCAAGGGAACAGTGAAATAAGGTCACATACGGCAGGTGATTGCTTAATACAGGTTTAATTGATATGAAATGCACTGTGAAGAGAAATAAAAATTAAGGTCACATAATACAAGTCATTGCTTCATAGAGGTGGCCACTAAAGCAGGTTTGACGGTATGTTTTGCTCGAAATGGACTTCATATCTCATCTCTCATCTCAAGCTTTTTCTTTGATGCCTTATTTCTCACAAAACAAACCAACGAACATAAATATTAATAAGTGATTTGAACTTATTAATTTAACCATATAAACCTGTCTAGATCTCTCTCACATTGTCTCCTGAGTCATCCTCTGTTGTCTGAGATTTGAACTCTTCAATGTGAGCCTTTAAACGGCTCATTTCCTCCTTAAATGTACCTTTAATTTAACCATATAAACCTGTCTAGATCTCTCTCACCTTATCTCCTGAGTCATCCTCTGTTGTCTGAGATTTTAACTCTTCAATGTTTGCCTTTAAACGGCTCATTTCCTCCTTACAATGAGCTTTGAAATCCTGCTCCTGTTTTTTAAGGTTTTCGTTCATAGCTACAAGAGATCTTAGTGTCTGTAGTATGCTGTAAAAATATAAAGGAAAAGTTTTTAATTTTTTTTGACAAAGATTTTAAAATTATTCGGCTTTCTAATCTTTTAACTTTGAGCGTACCTGAGGTTATCCCACAAATGCATCGTGCACAGTAAATTTTAGATATATACATTTTCATTTTATAATATCAAATGAAGTTAATACATTTCCTGATTGCATAGGTAGTTATAAATCCAACTACCATACAATCACCACCACGATGGCCCCTTTTATAAACAGACTGAACATCATACTGAAAATTATCAGTCATTGTGACATCTAACACATTATTATAAAAACACTAACATCAGTTTTGAATGATTCAACATATATTATTATATGATTGAACTTTGTCTAGTTTCTAATTGGCTGAAATCAACTTGAAAAGTAATGTGTATGTGCGATGTCAACCTCAAATGAGCTAAAATTAGCTCATAGGTAGTGTGGACTGTATTGTCACCCCAATTTGGGCTAAAAATAGAAATATAGATTCCAGAATTCCACGGTCCAATCAAATTTGACGTCTCTCAGCAACATTGGTAATGGTAGACGCTGGGCAGACAGGGGTGTCTGGGGAACAAAGTCGGCACTGTTTGGTGTTAATTCAAATTTAATCTAATGTCATATAATAAAACAGTTAATGACTTTCCATTTTTGGTGAATACAAGGATTGATCAACCCATGGAACACGATATTCACCTCGGATGCCTCGGTGAATATCGTGTTCCATGGGTTGATCAATCCTTGTATTCACCTCATCGAAAGTCATCAATTGTATATTATCACTAGTATTACAGCTCGTCCTATTGGACTCGCTGTGAAGTTTGTCAATGACTTACAGCAGGTCACCACATTACTAATACCGTAAAATTCGGAAAATAAGCAGTGACTTTTATTTTGTGAAAGTCAGCCCGCGGCTTATACTGTGGTGCGGCTAATATATGTATTTTTTCAAAATTTCAGGTGTCAACAGAAAAAAAAATTGGACATGAAACACCCAGCGTGATAGATTGGACCGACCTGTTTTCATTCTTGTACTTGTTTTTGTCTATTTTATGATCATAATAAAGAATGTTAAATAAAGTATATGTATCGTTGTGTTTGATTCCTTTTTCATGTTTATTTAGATGCATTTCGATGTTATCCAAGTGTTTTCTTCATCAATCGATCGGCACAATTTCTAAGTCAAACAAGTGGAGATAATTATCGTATTGACTGGGGCTCCATGAAGGGAAATTATTGTAGCATTGCAAAAATAATGAAGCCATTATGAGCTGATTATTAAATATTTGCATTTATTTTTTGATCAGTTAAGATAATCTAAATTATATATTATTTAAAATAATAAGCTCATAAAGTCTTAATTATTTTAAATGCAGTACCATACCACTTGAAATAAAACGAAAGTAGAATTCATCTTTAATAAGACAACATCTTTTCAACATAATTATAACAACAGCAATAACAAATAGCCACTATTACAATGTCAATGTTAAAAAGCACTGGTGAAAGTTTATAGATCTATATTAAAGCACTATTACAATATCAATGTTAAAAAGCACTGGTGAAAGTTTATAGATTTATGCACTAAATGTATTTAATGATCGTCGGTGAAACCATCGAAGTCTTCATCTTCGGAATCACTGTGGAACAATTCAGCAAGCTCTGGAGTGATTCTGGTGTCTATGTTTGACAATGACTCGTCGTCATCTGATGATTCAACATCGGAGTCAACTGTGTTGTCGTCATACGGGTAGATCTCTGCTTTCTTAAAACCATTGAGTATGCAGGACTTCTTAACACTTTTCCAGGATTCCACTACCCATGCTGCAACTTCGGCTAACGTTGCACGGCGGAGTCTACCAGTTGCTGTGAAGGATTTCTCACCACATGACATCCAGTTTTCCCACTTGGCACGCATACCGATCTTAAATGTGCGGTTAACACTAATGTCTAATGGCTGCAGAAGTTTGGTCATACCACCGGGAATAACAGCTGGTGTTGTGTTCGAGCATTGAGTCCATCACTAACAAGGCACGCTGACGGTGAAAAAAGCCATCAGGACGTTTGGCGAAACATTCTGTTACCCACGATTTCATCATATAATTGTCCATCCACCCTTTCTCATTAACTTTAATGATGACACCACGGGGAAACATTTCTTTCGGCATTGTCTTTCTTTTGAATATTAACATTGGCGGTAAATGTATTCCGGAAGCAGTACAGGCAAGCACACATGTGAAACTAGCCTTCTCGTGGCCTGTTGTTTTTATGCTGATGGTGGACGAACCAGTTTTTTCTACAGTGCGATTCATAGGTAGATCGAAAGTTAATGGCACCTCGTCCATATTGATAACATGATCCGGATGAATTGAATATTCATTGACTTTGTCTTGGCAGTATTTCCGGAATGTGGACAATTTTTCTTCAAAATCAGCTGGTATATTTTTACATACGGTCGTTCTAGCTCTAATTGACAGGTGTTTACGTCTCATGAAACGCAGGCACCATGATGCGCCACCGGTAAAGTCTGTGATGGAAAACTCTTTAGCCATGGCGACGGCTTTCAGTCGAATTTGTATTGTGCTCACACCTCGGAGTGAAGCTCTCTGTTCGAGCACCCAAGTCTCGATTTCATCTTCTAGTACAGGCCATCTAGCTTTCTGGCCACGGTTTGCACGTTTAGATTTTTTGGTCAGGCGAAGTTCATCTTCTTGTTTGCGCCAATTACGGACCATTTTCTCGTTGATACTGAAGTGACGGCCGGTAGCTCGGTTACCATTCTCTTTAGCATAAGCAACTGCTTCCAGTTTGAAAGCAGCGGTGTAACTTTTTCTCGGAGGCATTTTTGAACTGAAGCAGAAGTTCAAAATTTGTCATTTTATTTAGAATTTGGGCTTGGTATGAAAAAGTTGTTTATTTAGGTTTTTTTCCCCATTGGCTAAAAGTGTTATGTCTGAAAAAACAATTACATGAACACAAGTCAAAGACACACCCCCCAAGCTTACAAAATTTTAATGCAGTAAATTTTATATACTTTCTTAATTACGAAAATTATGAACCCCATAAGCTAATAATCCGAGGATGATCAAAATAGCGACCTTTTTGGTATTTTCAAAATAGCGACATATCAAAACGGCGATAAAAGATATATCAAAACAGCAACACATTCAATATATCAAAACAGTGACCTTTACCCATATTTAATAATACTTTAATAATATATAAAATGGCTCATAAATAAAAGTAGCAGTAGCTAAAATAAACTTTATTAAATTGTACCAGGTTTTAAAACTTTTAAAATCATCGCAAGCACTAGTATAGTAAAATTCTACAAGTTAATAACTGGTTGCGCTCTGTATGCCATAAATTTGACAAATACTTTTCATGATATTTATTTATTTATTTTGTCTAATTTTCTCTATCATATCCTCTTTCACCTGTAAAAATCTATTTAACTTAATGTCGCTATTTTGATATATAATTTTCAAATAGGTAATTAAAATTGTCGTCGTTTTGATCTATGAGTAATGTCGCTATCATGTTTCATTGACAACCTCTAAAACAACTCTTTAATAATTCAATTTTACAATTCTAACTTTTATTTCCTGTAAGTGCCCCATAAGAAAATTTATTTGGACACTAATTTGAATATTCATGAATGACCTACATTTGTAGTTTCAGAACAAAACGTGTTACACATTATTGTCATTAAAATGGATTTATTTCCACACACTCAGGTAAGGTAATAATCAGTTGTTCGTTTATGGTGATCAAAGGGTCAATCAGTGTCTTGAGTACATTTTAATTACTTGATGGCCTCACAAATAAACAATCAGTGTAGGCCTACATCCTGTTATAAATGACAACAAAGATACCTACCCAAGCTGAGCAGACACCGATGTCCTAACTGCAAAGGAAGTTAAATTTGGCAGACAAAACACTAAATAGATCTAATTATTTCTTTAATTAAAAAAATAACACTAACAGATAACAAATAATATATTCTTTATTAAATTTCATCACAAATACACCCATTAATGACATTATAAACACGTGTACTGATGGTACACAACCCACAGGTATTTGTTTGTAAACAACCCCCATGTGACATACACAATCAAAATGGCGGGCGGGTTATAATCCGGTGCGGACTATATGTGGACAAAATCATTTTTCTCTCCCAAAAAGGGCCATGCGGCCTAAACTCAAGTGCGGCTTAATGTCCAGCAAATACGGTAAATAAGTTTGACATTGTCTCTTAACCTTGCAGAAATTAAAAAGTAAACAATACAATGTATATGTAATCATGACTACAAATTCTACGATAATTTTGACATTGTCTCATTTTGCCAGAAATTAAAAATTACCTTTGATTTTCTTCTGTTTCTGTTTCATTAAGTTTCTCCATTTCTTCATCAATCCGGACACTTCTCTCCTCTGCCTACAGAGAAAAATAAATTGCATATTTGTCACATAGAGTTATTTGTACAAATATGGGCTGTCGTGGTTGTGAACTTATGGTAGTTGGATTTACAATTACTTATGCAATAAGTTCCTATCACTACTAATGTTGTGAGTTCGAATCCAGTTCATGGCGAAGTGTACTCGATACAACATCATGTGATAAAGTTTGTCAGTGACTTACGACAGGTCAGTGGTTTTCTCCGGGTACTCCGGTTTCCTTCACCAATAAAACTGATCACCACGATATAGCTGAAATATTGTTGAAAGTGGCGTTAAGCACCATAACAACAGTTGAAAATGTAGAATTGTACTTAATATTACACTTCGTACAAAATGTACTTTGGTCAACGCTTTTACACCCCAATAAAACTACAAAAGATTGCATTCTTAAAATATTAACTTGCAGAATTATATTTCAGTGTATAAAAAATATAGACTACCAAAAGGCTGTTTTGATCAACTGTTTTAAAAATAGAATGAAGAAGGGGTCAATAAGCCACTAGGTTCACCTGAGTGATATGAACGATATATATTTAGAACAAGCAGATTTCCAAATGTAACAATTAAGATGCCATTCTATTATCAAAGCATTGTGATGAATGTTTTTTTATTTTTTTACTTATAAATTTGTTTCAGTATAGTATCCTTCCCCTGGGACCAAACCTTAATTAGAACTATGTTGGATCCCAACTAGCTCTTCAATAGTGATTTTCAAAACTTTCAAATTAAGAGTATAAATGTTGAAAATTGTCAAAGCATCAGCCTTATATCACTTAACACCTTAGTGAGTGACTGCTGTTTAACGCCAACTCAGCAATTTTTCAGCGAGAACAAGTTAATTTTCAATGAGATGACGATGAGGTCCGCAGAGAGACATGTCGCCCCACTCAGACATATTATCATAAGTCAGAGGTAACCAGTCTTTGCTTTCTCCTTAATGCTGCAAGCAACAAGATGTTGCACGCTACTTCGTGCTAAGAATACCCCCACTCGTTCATTTGTAAGTCGCACGGTAAACAGGAAGTAGATGTGCGGTAAACCTGGAAAGGGGAGACACGGTACAAGTCACCATGCCAAAGCCATATATCAAATATAAAATCATTTCTGCCAGTAGAAGCTGAGATAACTGTTA